>JAJPUD010005274.1:92455-139277 GCA_023553655.1 Myrmecobius fasciatus | reverse complement strand
AAAAAAAAAAAAAAAAAAAAAAAAAAAAAAATTGGCATTTCAGTAATTTTGAAAATTATATGAGCTTTCCACTCAAAATTTCCTTGCCTGGATAAACTTATAAGATTTAGAAAAATCTAGGAGTAGAAAATGTAGAACATAAGGCAAATTCTCTCAGTAAACTAATCAGGTTAATGTGATTAATTACAGTACAAGAATGGAATTTAGTAAAAATAAGACTGATGTCATTTTTGTGGAAGCCACTAAGTAATTACATATAGCAGTTGTATTTTTAACTGAATTAAGAACATTTAGTTGTGTTTTCCCCCTTCTCTTCACATCCTTTGAATTGACTTTAAAAGAATGACATAATATGAGACAAGAGGAAGAAGAAGGGGGACAGGGAAGAAGAGAGGAAAAAGAAAGAAAAAAAAATGAGTGAATATGAAGAGAGTGGATTAAATTCTTACTGGTAAAGAATTTGGCTTATCATTTAAAATATAATTTTTTAACATTTATAATATAGAAGCCATGGTTTATAAATTACAGAATCTTATATCGTGATATACTTTCTGCAAAAATATCTTAAACAGCAAAAGAAAACTATATATGAAACTAAAAACCTCCATTTTATAACACTTTTTCCTTCTAAGTATATAGTAATTCAACATATTTCAAATGTATATTGTATGACTTTGCTTCCGTCTGGACCTCCATCTTTTCCTTTATGTGTATTAAAAAAACCTCTCTCTCTCATTCTCTCCCTGTCTTTCCTTCTCTCTCTGTTTTTGTGTATCTCTATGTCTTTCTGTTACCTCTAACTCTAATACAGCCAATCAAAAACCTAGGAAAAGGGGGGAAAAAAAACAAGAATCTTTAATACAAATGTATAGTTAAGGAAGATAAATCCTTACAGTGGCCATATTAAAAAATATGTACCACTGACCTTTTTGTTAAAGTAAAGGACTTTGTGTGAGTAAAATGACTATGTCTTCCGGAGACACTCATCATTATTGGAATGATCAGAGTTCTTAAGTCTTTGAAAAAAAAATTTTAATATTGTTATTGTTCTTATGTAATCTTATATAAAGGGCTTCTCCTGGTTCTACTCACTTCATTCTATCAATTCACCCTCCTACAATTCTTCAGAATCTCTTTTTTCATTTCTCACAGTGAAATAATTTCACATTTTATTCATAATCCATAACTGATTCAACCATTCCATAATTCATAAATATCTCCCTTATATTTTAGATTTTTACTTTTCTTCTTTTCATCTTTCTATTATTTCTTTTAGACTGAGAAATTTCATTTTGCTTGCTATTGTTCCTTCCTCAGTATTATAATATATAATAAGCATCTTCTCTTTTCTATCTATATTTATTTCCCTGTTGAGTTTGAATTATATTTTTATGCCAATTGTCATGTATTGTTTCTGTTTGTTTTAAATAAGATGAGTTCATTTCATGCTCATTCTCCTTTATATCTTCCCTTCATATTTGTATATTCTTGTTACATCTCAATTGTGAGAAATAATAAGTTTTATCACCTTTCTCCTTTCAATACTAGCATATTCCTTTTATCTTCAGTCTTTTTTTTTCTTCTTAAAATCCTCAGAATAAAGGAAATTTTCACATACTCCCTATCACCATATATAAGACCTTTGGTTTTTTTTTTCATTTTTGTTTTCCTTTTTAATTCTTTCAATTTCCTTTAGAAAACATTGTTTCTTAAGGGACAGAGATATTAGCAGTACTTTAATATACAACTGATGTGAACTCTAAACAAGCTCATCCTGTCTTTATTGTCAGAAATAACATGAACTCAAAAAGAACCTACTCTTTTCTCATTGTCAAACATATTGCACATAAAAGGAAGCCAAATTCTTAGGACTGTCCTGGTAGCTTTTCTAAGACATACTCAACCAATCCATTGTGCTGCTGCTCATGTAGACATAATGCATATGTAAATTTGTCCCTCCTTAACTTGTCTCTCTAATTTTCAAGATTGTGGCCTTACTTTCTCATCTTCTTCCTTTAAAAAGCCCCCTTTACTCACACAGCCCACTGCTAAATCATATTTGATTTTGCCTGTGAACCTTTTCATGTCAATAAAGAACCTTTTCATGTCAATAAAGAACACCTTGTGAGTATAATAACACCTTATGTGAATTCTTCACATTCCAAGCCATTCTTCCCACAACTTTTACTTCTTCCTAATTACTTCTATATCATTCAACTTTTTAAGTAAAATTAAAATCCCAGATTTCTTTTGAGAATCATCTTTGTATTTCAATATTATTACTCAGGTATTTTTTAAATCAGAACTATTTGAAAGCTCTCTGTTCTAAAGCTTAATCTCTCTCCTCCCTCAACTCCCAGAATTATATTTAGCCTTGCAAGTTAAATCATTCTTGCATATAAGTCTCTTAGTTCTGGGAATATTGCATTATGTTTTCTCACTTATTTGAGAAGCCTATATAGGTTTTGAGTTAAGAAGCTGCATTTTTTTTTTAATTTGATGTAGGAGCTTTGGATTTTGGCTGTGACATTTGGCTATGACTTTCTTTTAGAGGTTCTTTTAGGAGATTACTGAACTTTGTTCTTCACCTTCTCTTTATTATTCTAAGTTGGGCAGTTTTCACTTAATGGTTTCTTGAAATATGGTGTTCTTTGGTAAATGCAGGAGTAAATTCTATATTTTGTTACAAAGGTCCTTTTTTTTTTTCTATTGGGGACCAAGTTGAGGAAAGAAATAGAGATTATAATTAGATGAAAACATTAAATTCAGAACATACTACCAAAGCTTTAAAAAATTATGGTTTTCAGGGAGTAGAATGATTTTTAAATTCTCTCTCCTACAAATATTTTTCAGATTAATTATAAACACCCTAGACCTTGCATAATTTTTTTTCAAAAAGTCTTTAGATTTTATTCTAATATACCTTATGATTTCATAGAATTATTCCTTTCTCTTAATCAAGTCTAGTTTTTAGGGAATCTCCTATTTGAATAAGGTTTACCACTTTCTCTTATAAGCTATATATTATTCTTCCAATATTTTCTCCCAGAGCTTTTATTTCACATTTTATGTGTTGGGTCATTTCTTTTAGGTATTCATGAAGTCCTTGTGGTGAATCCTTTTTATTGCTGTCAAATTCCACAGGGATAAAGTCAGGAAAACATGTTCCAGAAACATTGAGCATAGGGATATATCCAATGGCCCACTTCCCATTATCCCCTGGGAAAAGATAGAGGAAAAAAAATGATAGCTGCTATTAGTCTTTGTTGGATCAGGAATGTGACCATTGGGACTTCTTTCATTAGTCCTGAGGACAATGGAAGAGCCATGATTAAAGTTCAAGGTAGCTATGGGTTCAAGAATAAATCTATGAGCACTGCTGCCAAGAGCATTAGAGTACCACAGCAGAGAGAGTGCTTTAAGTCAGAGGTTGAGATAGGTAATAACATAATTGTCTAATTCTGTTATTCCTTTTCCTACATCTGGAGTACTGCCAACACTTCTGGACATCTCTTTTTAGGAAGAAAATTGACAAACTGGAGAATCAAGTCAGAAATAATTTATTTGGCAATTACCATGTGCTAGACCTTGTGCTAAGCTCTCAAAGATGAGGGAGGGTGGTTGTCAAGTATTTTGTTGGCAATTTAATGTAAATTAAGATTTCTTCTATTTAGTTCCAGAGAGGCCTAAATAAGTTATAATGGTAGTTTAGGATTGATCTAAGATAACATTTTCCCCCAAAGACCTAATCAATGATGAATTAATCCTGCTTTGGGACATAGTAAGTTCCCTGTACTAGAAGTTTTTAGGCAAAGACCAAATCAAATGACTATTTAATAGGCATATAGTAAATGAGATTCATATTCAATTGTGAGTAGGACTGGATGATAACTAAGTTCCTTTCCAAACAAACAAATAAAATTTTTTTGTCTCCTAGGAAGTATAATATAGAATTGCTATTGTTATAATTATTATTATTTAGTATTTACCTCAAATATCCATGAATATTTACTCTTGCCTTAGATTAAATGCTAATTAATATTTTAATATATTTTGAAGCTAATGTTAAGACATGCTCATGATGGAACTGTCTTTTAAATGCTTAAAACTTTGCACTTTGAAAGTTAGGTGCAGAGAAAAGGTGACTGAAATTCAGGATGATATATCTAAAACAAGAAGTATCATATAAAATAGAAAAAGTTTAAAGGAAAGGCTCATATATCTCTGACAAATGTTTAAGATTCATAGATAGGATAACATAAGGAGAATATGATATTACATTTGGGTTATACTTTCCTAAATTCTTTAAAAATGCTTACTATGAATTTTTTCTCTCTCTCCTATTACACCTAATTAAAGGTAAATTAAATTCACCCATTTCAGCTAATTACATTGCTCTTGTATTTTATCACAAGGTCTACAATTTGACAGAATAAAAAATTACCTTTAATCAAAAAAGGCAAATTATTTTCTATTTAAAGTGCTAGGATTGCATTTTAATTTCTTAACCCTTGATAAGCATTGAACAAAAGTAGTCCAAATTAACTGAGAGTCAATGTCTCCAATTGTAACTTGTGGCTCTTTAATTAAATACTTACTAGTTTATTACTTGTTTCCTGGCTAAATTTTCAATATCGTTGTTATTTGATCTATTTTAGGAAGATTCTTAACAACAATTGCATTTATAATTTTCTCAAATAATACAAGGACACAAATTGTGATATTATCTATGTAAATTAAATACTTGTCTTAGCCTGGATGACATTGTGTGCACGTGTGCATGTGTGCACACACACATACACACACACAAGCTTAAAGTAAGAACAAATGATTATATTTAAAGATATCATAGTAAGTCAGTGTCAACGGAAGGATGGAAAGCACATCTTTAAGTGTTCCTCATTTCAAAACTATCCCTTTCTATCTGATTCACCAAACTACCTGTTCTAAAATACCTGTCTGTTTCTGTATCTGTGTACTTCTCTCTCCCTTCTAGATATTTTCCTTCATTTGCTGACTGTTTCTGTCTGTCTGTCTGTGTCCATCCCTCTTTCCACCATCTGTCTGTCTGTGTCCATCCCTCTTTCCACCATCTGTCTGTCTCCTCTTTCTCTGTCTGTCTCCGTCTCGGTCTGTCTCTGTGTCTCGGTCTCTCTCTCCGTCGTCTGTCTCTCCATCGGCTGTCTCTCTCTCTGTCGGCTATCTTCTCTTTGTGTCATTTCTGTGTGTGTGTGTGTGTGTGTGTGTGTGTGTGTGATCTCTGTCTCTCTCTTTCTGTCCGCCTACTGTCTCTCTCTCTGTCCTCCCGCTGACCCCTCTCTGTCTGCCTACTGACCCTTCTTCTCTGTTCGCCTGCTGCCCCTCTCTCTGTCTGCTGTCTCTCTGTCTGTCAGCTGTCTCTCTGTCATCTCTCTGTCTCTGTGTAGTATGTATGTTTTTCTGGGTGTCTAGACAAACATATTGCTAAATAGATAGATCTAAATACATAGATGTATATATGTAAAAAAATAGAGAGGGAGAGACATAAAACCCGACTCATTTATGTCAAAACCAGTATTCCTTTCATTTAAAAATGTAACTAATTAGCAAATCAGTAGATCGTCCTTTCATTGGTTCATACTGATTTTTTAAATTTAGTTATCCTCTCTAGGGTTACTTGGTGCAATAGAAAGTTTTTGTTGTTATTGATTTTAATTCAACATTTTGCCATAAGGGGGAAAAAAGACAAGCAGAACAAAATATTATATTCTTATAATTAACACAATTTCATTATATTAAGAATCTCCAATGAAAATAGTAATGATGCTTAGTGGATCATTATCTTATTGATATGAATATTTCTACCAAATATGAAGTTTTTAATACAGCTGGAGTCTTCTGTGCAATTTTTGTCCAGTTGCTCTTTAAATTCACTGCAAACTATCTACTCAGTCTTTTGAAGTTCTTTTTTAGGTCCTTTAATGTTGATTATCCATCAGTATTTTGACTCTCTCTTATGTCTTGGGCATTATATATGGTAAGAAGGATATTCTGTCATTATGTTTCTATTCCTTGTTAAACCAATGTTTTTACGGGATTAGAAATACGTAAATGTCATAATTTCATTTTGCAACAATTCTGGAACACACACAGGTACAGAATATCTATATTTCATAACATTGTAATTATTCATACTTTACAATAAAACTAATACTTTTACTTTTAAAAAAAATTTAATGCCATTTGTTTTCATATTGTTAATTATTAATTTTCTGTATTTTTCCTTTTCCCCTATTTACCAGAATAATCTCATTTAATAATGAATATTTCTAAAGAAAAAAAAATCAGCAAAATAATCAATGCATTAAAAAATAGAAAATATGCATAATATGGAATCCCTACCTGTATTGTTTCCTAAGAACTGTGATTCTTTGTGACTTTTGCAAAAAACTCATTCATTTAACAGTTTTACAATTCTTTCTGATATGTTGCTACTGTCATGTATTCTTGGTTCAACTTTCTTCACTTTGTTTCAGTGGATATAAATCATTTATGCTTCTCTGTATTCATCATACTCAATACTTGTGCTTTCATTAAAAATTATTTGAGAAGAGTTAAAAAATGAATTGTACACATGTATTGTAGTCTCAATTACTAAAGTAACAGAAGAAAAGACCTCAGAGAAACTTGAAATGCAGTATGTGATTTTCATCTATAAAATATAAATGTTGACTTTGATAGAGATTAATAGCAGATATGTCTCTTAAAATCTTTGAAGTATATATCAACTTACTGAAATATTTTAAATGAAATTAGTCCAAGACTGGAAGAAGATTGTGAGTGAGAGGAAGGAACATAAGCCCTGAAAGTGTCAAGAGTCAAGCAATCTAATATTTACAAGCATGTAAATATATGTGTGAAGCTCCTTTACCCTTTAGACCTACTGGACACTCATTAAAGATAGCTAAAGCAAACGGGGGGCTTTGTACCCTCATCCAGAACCTGCATCTCTGGCTTTGTGCCCATATATTTCATTCTTGTTGTTTGTCAGGAGCTCTTAGTAGCTGGCCTAGACTATAATTTGTGCCCCTTACTTACCTCAAGATATACTGACATCATAGATACTAACATTTGCTACCATTATATAACTGGATTAAATAAAGTTTTTTAAGCAGATAGTTTACTAATCTTGTACTCCTAACCCTAAATGGATCTAACATTCTATTGTTGGGTACATAGCAACTTTCCAGGATATTGGCTGATAATAGTCAAATATGGAATCACTCTTGTCAGTTAGGGCCCAACAATACACTGATTCATACAAAAACATATATTATGATAAAACTTTCCCCCAAGAAAGTTGTTTTTAGATTTAACTAATTAATATGAAGGATGAATCTTCACTAAGAATGCCAACCTCTAATTTTTTTCATAAGGAACTATGTCAATTTAAATTATTGTAAAAAAATATAAAATTGATTAATAAACCAATTGATAATTATTTTATCGAATCTTCTAGGTATTCAATTCCTTACCAGATATAGAGGAACACAAGAATGACTAAAAAGTGATAGAAATAAATTCTGAAGTCACATAAGAACATCAGTCTGTGTGACTGATACATAACATGTAAACATGGCCTCTGTCCTCAAGGTTCTTACAATCAATGAACCTTCTTGTGGTCAAATGATCATTAGATTTGTAATCAGAGGACTTGGGTAAAAGGCCTTGTATAGTTACTTCATAACTATGGGACACTGAACATATCATGTAACCTCCAAAGGCCTTGGTTTCCTCATCTGTATTATAATAGTTTAAATGGATGATTGCCAAATTCCCTCATAGCTCTAAACCTCATAAATCTTATTGAGGAAAAAAAAAAAAAAGAAATATATAAAATAATGGCAACATGCTTCATTTAAATTATGTCATGTTGAATCATCTTATTACAATTATATTTAAAACATTATTTTAAAAGTCTATTGAGATTCATAGTTCTATATATATGAATTAAACCTACCTCTACCAGAGGCGCTCTGTCTATGCTTCTCAGGAAATCCCAGGAAAGGAAATTCCCTCTAGTAATGCAGTTGGGCATTTTCTCTACAATTTATAGTCTTAGAGGTTTACCTAAAGCACCAAGGGAACCCTTTTTTTTTTTCCTGCCAGTGGCCATTTGGATATTTATAACACCATTCATTATTAATTATCAATTCATAGAACTCAAGCTATAGGAGGTTATACTATCTAGCTTTCAGCTCATCATCTCCTGTTGATTATCCAAATGGTTTCACAGGTCTTATAGCTCCCACAAACCTGATGTTTCTCACCCTTAGCCTAGAGCACTGAGAGATTAAGGTGGAGTCAGTATCACTTCAATGAGCCAATCACTTCACTAAGCACTGGGAATATAAATGCAAAATGCAAATCAAAACAAAAAGCAAAACCAAGTCCCTGTTTTCAAATAGCACATAATCCAGTAAAAAAAGAAAATATGAAAATAATTAACTATAAATGAAATATACACAACATAACCTGCACCTCAAAGCCCATTGGAATAGGTCTATCTCTTCACTGGTGGAGATCAAAGATCCATGGGCTTCATGAGGATCAAGACAGAGTTGCTGAGAGTGAAAGAAGAAAGACTTTGGCTCTTTACTCTTTTTGCTCAGTATATTCTCTTTAAACTGGCTTAAAGGTCTCTACTGATACTAATGGCTGACTTCAAGAGAGATGATAGATGGGACCAGTCTTACTTCAAGTTGCTGAAGGGAGAAAAATTGTGTGGAAAGAAGCTGGCATAAGAACAGTTGGCAGAAGCTGACATGAGAGGAGATGGCATTCTCCAATGTAGCTCTATTTCATGTTTGAAAACATAAGAATCTTCAAAGAATTATCATTTTGAATGAGATCTGTGATATTCTTTTAGTTGAGCTGCATTATCTCACTTCCAATGGGAAACCTTATTCACTCTATCTTGTCTGGGATATATCTTTCTCTGTATATTTTCTGATTCCTGAAATAATGCATTTCTTTTCTATTTACTATGTGCATGTTCTTCATAGAACTACTATGTGGTAGAAAGGAAACCAAAGTTGATTTTTTCCCCCTTTACGAATAGTGATCAGAAGTTCAGCTAGAATCTGAAAAAGAATCCCCTAGTCTAATAATACTAAAAGGAGTAGATAGATTGATTCTAATTGAGCAGCATCTCTCTCTGAGGAGAGCTGGAGTAGTCAAGCTTCTGGTCCTATTTTCCTATTTGTTAGGAAATAGTCTCCTTTGGAAAATGAACAGGCTGGGAGAAGAGGATGGAGATATCTATTCTGTCACTTTTCAAGCTATATAGAATGCCCCATGCTAAATGAGTAGGATAGCTTTGCTACATACAACAGGATACATTGAGTATAATCTCCAAGACAAGGAAACAATATTGTGAAAGATTGTGAAAAAAATTTCTTAAAGAAAGTGGGATTTTTGAAGACTTGAAGGACACCAGAGAACTAGGACGTGGAGAGGAGAATGGAGATTGTTTCAGACAGAGCATGTAAACAGACAAGCAAACAAAAAGAAACACAAACTCAAATGCTATTTTTAAATGGGGCACAAAATGTTTTGAGATTACTAGGGAATAAAAGAAATCTTCTAATTGGAAAAATAATAGAAAATCAATTAGAAAGGACATATAAAGGAAAATATTTGTGTCCAGAGAAAAAACTGATAAATAGAAGTATGTATAGAATGGTTATGTGTATTTTTCTACACACACACACACACACATACACACACACACAGATATTTGTGTCTAATGGTAGTCATATAAAGTGTGATAGGAGAGGAGGGAAGCAATACAAAAAAAAAAGTTACATGATAACTTTATTATATATTTAAAATGAAGAGCAAGTGGTACATAATAGATCTGATATTTCATGTATAATCATTTTTTTCTTCTATGTTATGGAAATGCTTATTTTAATTCTTAAATTTGAAATATATTTATATTATATAAATAAATTCGAATAAAATTAATATTATAATTAGATATATAATATAATAATATAATATATTACAATATATAACATATTAATAATATAATAATTAATTATAAATAAACAAATAAAAATATATAATATATAATAATAAATAAATAATATACATATATAAATAAATATCTATTATTATATATTATATATAATATGTAATAATAATTAAAATTAATATAAATATATTTATATTATATAAATAAATAAATTTGAATAAAATTTTAAAAAGAAGTCCTGTACAGTGAGTTGAATATTATGAAATTGTAAAATGTTCTTTCCCCTCATTTTATAGTTTAAATTGTGGTCAAGGATATCTCAAACAAAATGGGTAATTCCAGAAAGGGGGATGGGGGAGAGTTAGAAGGAGAGGGAGAGAGAAAGAGAAGAGGGAAAGAGGGAGGAGGAGAGGGAAAAGAAAAGGGAGAGGATGAGGAAAAAACTTTGTTACCACTTTCAGTAGAGGAAAAGGGATTGCAAAATTTATATATGTAGGGGCAAATAGGTGGTACAGTGGATAGAGCACCAATCCTGAAGTCAGGAAGACCTGAGTTCAAATTTGCCCTAAGACACTTACCACTTCCTAGCTGTTTGTGACCCTGGGCAAATCACTTAACCCTAATTGCCTCACCAAAAATATATATATATATATATAATATGAATTTATAAGTATATACACGTATATGTACACAAACATGTGTATATGATAAATGCATATTTATGTTTTAAAACTTTGCAGTCCCCTGATACAGAAATATCTAGATATGGTATAGATACCATATCTATATCTATATGTATTTATGTATTTATCTTCACATATGCACATACACCAATGAAATTACAGATCCAGTCACTATGTATGTGCATCTAGTTCTTAGGTAGATCAGGATTTTAACCTAGTGACAAAATTAAATTTTTCATCCATTCCACCACATTGTACCAAATATTGGTGTATAATATTTGGCAGTTTTTTTGAATCACAAGCTCCTTGTTCCCATTTACTTTTTCAAAAGAAAGTGTCTATTTCCCTCATGAGAACATCAAGACCTTTTTTATATTTGTAAAACATCAAGAGCCAGAAAAATTGTAGAAAACAATATGAAAAAAAATTATGAAGAAAAAAAAAGTTATCACTTTTCAATCATTTAACCAAAATTAGCCATGGATGAAAATGGTGAAGGTTTGTCATATTTGGGTCATTTTTTACTCATGTCTTTTTGTAACTCTATTTGGAATTTTCTTGGCAAAGATATCAGAAGGTTTGCTATTTCCTTTTCCAGATCATTTTACAAATAAGGAAACTTTTTTTTACATTTACAGATGAGGCAAACAGATTAAATGACTCCACCTCATCTTTGTAATTATACAAATAGAAGCTTAGAAATCATGCAGAAAGCAGAAAAGAAAATTAAAAAAAAAGAAAGAGACAGAGACAGACAAAAACAAAGACAGAAAGACAGAGAGTGAAAATGATTGACTGAGTAAGCTAATATAGAGAAATCAGAAAAATACTTGACAAGTATATAAAGGCAGTTAAAAAATTCTACAAGGACTCCATAAGAGATACTATAGTACTTCAAATCCCTAAAAAGAAATATGTGAATAAAAATAACCATAGTTTCACATTCAAATTAACAAAACTGACAAAAGATGCTGAGTCAATTTTGAGGAAGTTATAGAAAGATAAGTAAGATTGATAAAGGGTCAAAGGATATGAACAGACAATTTTCATATGAAAAAATCCTCTAAATCACTATTGATCAGAGAAATGAGATACCATTATATACTTCTCAGATTGGCTAAGATGACAGGAAATGATAATAATAAATGTTGGAGAGGATGTGGAAATACTGGGACACTAGTGCATTGTGAGTAGAGTTGTGAACTGATCCAACCATTATGGAGAACAATTTGGAACTATTCCCAAAGGGCTATCAAATTGTATGTACTTTTTCATCCAGCAGTGCCACTACTGGGTCTGGTATCCTAAAGAGATCATAAAAAATGGGAAAAGGACCCACCTGTGTTTGTAGCAACTCTTTTGTAGTGGAAAGGAACTAGAAACTGAGTGGATGCCCATCAACTGGAGAATGGCTGGATAAGTTATGGTATATGAATGATATGAAATATTATTGTTCTATAATAAATAATCAGCACCATGATTGCAGAAAGCCCTGGAGAGACTTGCAAGAACTAATATTAAGTGAACCAAGCAGAACCAAGAGAACACTGTACTCAGCAACAATAAGATTATATGATGATCAATTCTGATGGACAGTGGTTCTTTTAAACAATGAGGTAATTCAAGCCAATTTTAATAGTCTTGTGATGGAGAAATCCATTTGCATCCAAAAAGAGAACCGTGGGGACAGAATGTGGAACACAACATAATTTTTTCATCTCTTTTGTTGTTATTTGCTTGATTTTTTCTGCAATTTTTTTCCCTTTTTGATCTGATTTTTCTCATGCAGCAGGATAAATGTAGAAATATGTATAGAAGAATTGTACATGTTTAACACATATTAGAATACTTGCTATCTAGGAGAGGGGGTGGAGGAAAAGAGGGAGAAAAATTTGGAATGCAAAATTTTGCAAGGATGAATATTGAAAACTATCTTTGCATGTATTTTGAAAATAAAAAGCTATTATTAAAAAAAGAGATAGGTAAGCTGGTACAATGTTGGAGCAGCTGTGAATCAGAACCATTTCAAACAATTTGGAAATATGCAAATAAAATGATTATAGTATCCATAATCTTTTATCCAATCTATCTCTGAAATGTCATTGAAAAGAAGTCCTCATGTATTCCAAAATATTTATAGCAGCACTTTTATGATAGTAAGCAATTGGATAACATATTAAATGACCATCAATTAGGAAATAAATAAATTGTGTAATATAAATATAAAGGAATACTACTGTGCTGTTAGAAGTAACAAATGTGATGAACACAGAGAAGCATAGAAAAATCTACATGAACGGATGCAGGGTGAGACAAGCAGCCAAATGTATGATGTGCAATGACTTCAACAATGTTAGAGGAAAGATTAATCACACACATCAAAAGTGAATGTTACACACTTACAAAGAGTAAGACTAGATCAAAAGAGGAAATGTGAGAGAATGTATCTAATTCCCTTCTTTGTAGAAATCAGTTTCATAAGTGCTACAGATTATATATATATCTTTATGCTTTTTCTTTATGTTGATCATGTTCATGCTGATTGTCCCCCCCCCCTTTTTTTTCTTTATTAAGGAGGAGAATGAAAAGGAAGAGTGATAGGGAAGGGGAAGGAAGAGAGGGAAAAAGGGGTAGAGGGAGGGGGAGAGAAAGGAGGAGGGGGAGAAAAGGATAGAGGGATAGGGAGGGGGAAGAGAGGGATAGAGGAAGGGGGAGGGGAAAAAGGGAAAGAGGAAGGGAGAGGGGAGAAAGGGGGAAGAAGGGTAAAGGGAAGGGGGAGGGGAAGAGAGAGAGGGAAGGGGAGGAAGACAGGGAGGGGGACAGGGAGAAGGAGATGATTAATTATCCATTGTCATTAGTCCTTCTAAAATATTTGTCATTTGTATACTTTCCTCTACTCTTACTGCTGCCATGTTGGTACATTCATTATTATCTCCCACCTAAACTGTTTGAATAATTTCTTGTTATCTCTACCACTAACCTCTTTCTTCTTTAATTCATCCTTCCCACAAATACCTATTCCAAATGCATTATCTGATTGTATCACTTCTTTGATTAACACAATAATAATAATAATAATAAACCTTCAATGGCTCCCTATCATCTACAAAATAAATTATAAATTCCAAAAGTTGGAAACCTGCAAAAGATAAATCCAACAATGACTGACAGGCTTACCTTACAGAAGAAGGATTTTAAAACTTCTATGTTCCATTTTGAGCTTGCCCTGTTCCAAACCCATGCATGGCTCTTTTATATTGTCTCCCATGCTTAGAATGGATTTCCTCATACTCTTTTCAAGACTCAACTTTAGTGGATACCTCTTCTGTGAAATCTCATTATTCAAATTTCTCACAGCACTTTGAGTCCCTCTTTTGTACTTATCTCTGCTTTAATATCTCTAAGATCAGTTTTGTATTTATCTTTGTATCTCCAGAGACAAAAAGAGTGTCTTCTACTAAGCATTTGGTTAAATTATTTATGTTTATTTTTTTTACTTTTTTTTGCCTTTTTTTAATGATCAGTCAAGAAATATATAATTTTATATACAAAATCAAAGCCTTGTCTTTCAATAAACTGCATTTGAATTAACTATATAAGGAATACTAAATGGCATCTTTAAAAAACGTATTGTTGACAAGCTATTTTTCATATCACCCTAATGCTAAAAATAAACAGTTAGACCTTGAAATGCATGGTCCAGTGATGAGGTTAAATAAATAACAATAAATCATTCCCCCACATGGTGGAATCATCTATAGTATTTCTCTCCCATGAAAACCAAGAAAATTGAAAGTTTTTGAAATGACGTACTATTGTTTTGCACAATGCACATTTCTTTCATTTTTTCAAAGAGAAATATGGTGAGAATATTAATATAATTTTTCAACTGTCATATTTTCTGTTCTGATGTTTCAAATTTAATGAAAATATTTATGCTTCTATAATCCCTACAAACTATCTAGAGTTTTAACACATGCATTTTTTTTTTACTTTAACTGATACCTTGTGAGATGGATAGGGCAGTTTGTACTAATTCTGTGGGCCCTTGTTTCCTTATCAAAAAGTGGTTATAGAACATTAATTTTAATATAGTTCAACAAAATGATAGAATAAAGGAGATGCTATTGTTGTTTGTCTTCTGCATAGTTTTTATTTCTAAATTCCAGTGAGAATATGCACATATATATTATATATGTGTGAATATGTGAATAAACATGTATATGTGTGTATTTTAATTCTAATGCTATGTGATTTGCATTTTACATGCATGTCTCATTCATTAATACACGAAAATCAAAGTTTAAAGGAACCATGCATATTTAAAAATTCCTTTTGTTTACCTAAAACAATGTTTAAAATCAGGTACCTAATGAATGCTTGTTTTGTGATCAAAAGATAAATGAAAAAAATTATTGAAATAATTAATCAAGTAAATGCAAAGAGGGGTACATTTTAAAATGCACCTTCACTCTTTTTATTGCTGTTTGTTTTTTATAGATTCCAGAATATCCCTGTCCATTGAAGGGCTCCTTTATATTAAGTTCTCAGAATTGATAATCAATGAAATTCTGAACCAGTATTAGATTTAATTTTTATTTTTTTCCCTCCTCTTATTCCAATCATTCATGACTTTTTCTACTTTAACCTTTAATTTAACAGAACAGAACTTCTTTTACTGAGGACCACAGCAGCTTTCTACTACAATCATCAGCTTTTCCTCAGAAAGGATTAAAGAACCTTTTTCTTTTCTTTTCTTTTTTATGTATCTTATGTGACTTTCTTATCTTCCAATTCAAAGACTCCTCATAGGCAAATAGTTTCTAATAACATTTCTAATCACTCTAATTCCCAAACAAGACTAAAATAATAACAAAATCAATTACTTTCCCAATGACTGAATTGAAGCAAATTAAGGAAATAATTCACAACTAATAGCTTTCAACTGAAATATCAAATATAAGTGAGTATACAAGGAAGGAGAATGAAAGTCATATTATCTGAATGATCTATTTTCCTGTTTCAGTATATCTCCTAAAATTAGGAAGATATCTTCTTGAGTTTAAGTCTGGCCTCAAATACTCATTATCTATGTGATCCTGTCCAAGTTATTTAACTCTGTTTTGCTCAATTTCTTTATCTGTAAAATGTCCTGGAGAGGGAAAACAGTAAACCCCTCCAATATCTCTGCCAGGAAAACCCTAAATGAGTTCATGAAAAGTTGGTGACAACCAAAATGACTTGACAAATGAAACAACAAAATAATAACTTAAGAAAAACAACTCAGGCAAAAAAACCAAACCAAACCAAAACAAAACAGTTAAGCTTGATATTCAATTTCAGGTAGGTAAAAATAAATGTTTGACAGATTAAGCATCTCTATTTCTTACAGTAATTTACCTCAAGCTCTCCTTTGCTCTTATTTCATTGTCTCTTGTATCATGATACCATCCTTATCATATCAAATCTTCTTGCCCATTATCTTATTCAATCTAAGCTCTTTTTTATTAAAGTTTATTTTATTTATAAAACATATGCATGGGAAATTTTTTTTTCATATTTGACCCTTGAATAACCTTCTATTCCAAATTTTACCCTCCTTTTCCCCACCTCCTCCCCTAAATGGCAGGTAGTCCAATAAATGTTAAATATATTAAAATATATGTTAAATTATCTTGCTGCACAAGAAAAATCAAATCAACAAAGAAAAAAACCTGTAATGTAAGCAGACAACAACAGAAAGACTAAAAATGCTATGCTGTGGTCCACATTCAGTTTCCACAGTCGTCTCTCATTACAGAACAACTGAAAGTGATTTGAATCATATCATTGTTGAAGAAAGCCATGTCCCATCAGAATTGATCATTGTATAATATTGCTATTGCTATGTATAATGATTTCCTGGTTCTACTCATTTCACTTAATATTAGTTTATGCAAGTCTCTCCAAGCTTCTCTGAAATCATCTTGTTGGTCATTTCTTACAGAACAATAATATTCCATAACATTCATATACCACAATTTATTCAGCTATTCTCCAACTGATGGGCATTCATTCAGTTTCCAGTTTCTAGCCACTACAAAAAGGGCTGCCACAAACATTTTTGCACATATGGGTCCCTTTCTCTCCTTTAAGATCTCTTTAAGACCCAGTAGAAACACTGCTGGGTGAAGGAGTATGCTCAGTTTGATAACCTTTTGGGCATAGTTCCAAATCGATCTCCAGAATGGTTGAATCCCTTCACAGTTCCATTAACAATGTATCAGCGTCCCAGTTTTCCCACATCCCCTACAACATTTGCCATTATCTTTTCCTGTCATCTCAGCCAATCTGAGAGGTGTGTAATGTTATCTTAGAGCTGTCAGTTTGCATTTCTCTGATCAATAGTGATTTGGAGCACCTTTTCACATGACCAGAAATAGTTTCAATTTCTTCATCTGAAAATTATCTGTTCATATCGTTTGACCATTTATCGATTGGAGAGTGGCTTTAATTCTTATAAATTTGAGTTAATTCTCTATATATTTTAGAAACAAGGCCTTTAAAAGAATCTTTGAATGTAAAAATGTTTTCCCAGTTTATTACTTCCCTTCTAATCTTATCTGCATTCTTTTTGTTTGTACAAAAAACTTTTTAACTTAATATAAACAGAATTATCTATTTTGTAATCAATAATGATCTCTAGTTCTTCTAATCCTCCTCCACAGATCTGAGAGGTAAACTATCCTACATTCTTCTAATTTATTTATATCATTCTTTATGTCTATATCATGAATCCATTTTGACATTATCTTGGTATATGGTGTTAGGTGTGGTTAAAAGCCTAGTTTCTTCCATACTAGTTTCCAATTTTCCCAGCAGTTTTTGTCAAATAGTGACTTCTTATCCCAAAATCTGGGGTCTTTGGATTTGTCAAACACTAGATTACTATAGTCATTGACTATTTTGTCCTGTGATCCAGTGATCAACTACTTTGTTTTTTAGCCAGTACCAAATGGTTTTGGTGACTGCTTCTTTATAATATAAAGTCTAGTCCAGTTAGGGCACTTTCATTTGCTTTTTTTCCCCATTAATTCCCTTGAAATTCTTGATCTTTTATTCTTCCAAATGAATTCTGTTATTTTTTCTAGGTCAGTAAAATAGTTTCTTGGGAGTTTGATGGGTATAGCATTAAATAAATAGAAGAGTTTAGGTAGTATTGCCATTTATTATATTTGCTCAACTTCCCCAAGAGTACTTGATATTTTTCCAGTTGTTTAGATCTGACTTTATTTGTATGGAAAGTGTTTTGTAGTACTTTTGCTTATATAGTCCCTGATTTTCCCTTGGCAGATAAATTCCCAAATATTTTGTACTATGGACAGTTATTTTAATGGAATTTCTCTTTGTATCTCTTGCTGTTGGATTTTTTAAGTAATGTATA
The DNA here is from genome assembly GCA_023553655.1 of Myrmecobius fasciatus. Classification (NCBI taxonomy): domain Eukaryota; kingdom Metazoa; phylum Chordata; class Mammalia; order Dasyuromorphia; family Myrmecobiidae; genus Myrmecobius; species Myrmecobius fasciatus. Next base: position 121,153 of record JAJPUD010005274.1, on the reverse strand, counting down.
CAAATGCTGATGATTTATGTGGATTTATTTTGTATCCTACAACTTTGCTAAAGTTGTGGGTTATTTCTAATAGTTTTTTAGTTGATTCTCTAGGGTTCTTTAAATATACGATCATATCATCTACAAAGAGTGATAATTTGGTTTCCTCATGACCTACTCTAATTCCTTTGATCTCTTTTTTTCTTTTCTTATTGCCAAAGCTATCATTTCTAATACAATATTGACTAGTAATGGTCATAGTAGGCAACCTTGTTTCATCCCTGATCTTACTGGGAATGGTTCTAGTTTATCTCTATTACATAAGATGCTTGCTGATGGTTTCAAATAGATGTTACTATTTTAAGGAAAAGTCTATTTATTCCTATACTCCTATTCCTATTTTTAATAGGAATGGATGTCAGATTTTACCAAATGCTTTTTCTGCATTTATTGAGATAATCATATGGTTTTTGTTCATTTAGTTATTGATATAGCAATTCTAATATTGAACCAGCCCTGCATTCCTGTTATAAATCCTACTTGGTTATGGTGTATTATCCTGGGGATCATTTTCTGTAATCTCTTTGCTAATATTTTATTTAAGATTTTTGCATCGTAAGATAACTATATAGATATGTATACATGTACTGTATTTGTCATATAATTTATCCTATCTAGCATGTATTAGATTACCTGTCATCTAGGGGTGGGGGGGTGGGGAGAAGGAAAGGAAAATTTGGGGGGAAAAAGGTTTTTTTTTTGCAAAGGTCAATGTTGAAAGGTCACTCATGTTTTGTAAATTAAAAGCTTTATAAAAAAATAAAAAAATAAAAAAAAATAAACACCTAAAAAAAAGATTTTTGCATCAATATTCATTAGGGAGATTGGTCTATAATTTTCTCTATTTTTATCCTACCTCATGTGGGTATCAGTACCATGTCTGTGTCATAAAAGGAATTTGGTAATTCCTTTGTTCCCTATTTTTTCAAATAGTTTGTATAGTATTGGAGTTAATTGTTCTTTAAATGTTTGGTAGAATTCACGTGTAACTCCATCTGGCCTTGAAGAGTTTTTCTTAGGGAGTTGATTAATAGCTTGTTCTATTTCTTTTTCTAAAATGGGACTATTTAAGTAATTTATTTCCTCTTCTGTTAATCTGGGCAATTTATGTTTTTGTAGGTATTACTCCATTTCACTTAGGTTATCAAATTTATTGGTATAAAGTTGGGCAAAGTAACTCCTAATTATTGCTTTGTTTTCCTCTTCATTGGTGGAAAGTTCTCGTTTTTCATTTTTGAGAATAATAATTTGATTTTCCTCTTTCCTTTTTCTAATCAAATTAGCAAAAGGTTTATCTAGTTTGTTCGTTTTTTGATAAAACAAACTCTTGGTTTTATTTATTAATTCAATAGTTTTTTTTTACTTTCAATTTTATTAATCTCTCCTTTTATTTTTAGAATTTCAAGTTTGGTATTTGGGAGGTTTAAATTTGTTCTTTTTCTAGCTTTTTTAGTTGCAAACCTAATTCATTGAACTTCTCTCTCTATTTTATGCAAATAAACATCTAGAGATATAAAACTTCCCCTTATTACCGCTTTGTCAAATTTTGGTATGTTCTCTCATTATTGTCATTCTTTTGGATCAAATCATCAATTGTGTGTATGATTTACTGTTTCATCCATTCATTCTTTAGGATGAGATTATTTAGTTTCCAATTACTGTTCTATTTTCCCCTGGCCTTTTATTTAATGCAATTTTTATTGCATCATGAATATGATGAAATGCATTTACTATTTCTGCCTTTCTGCATTTGATTTTGAGGTCTTTATGTCCTAATATATAGCCAATTTTTATATAAGTTCCATGAACAGCTGAGAAGAAAATGCACTTCTTTTTGTCTCCATTCAATTTTTTCCAAAGATCTATCATGCTAGGCTATGGGACCCTGCCAGGAGGGAGTACTGAGACCACCTCGACCTTTGATGCACAATAAGTTTTCTGCCACGTTGCAGAAACACCTGTGTTGAGCAAGGAGCACTGATACAAGGCATGGGAATGGGTTGAGCCTGAGGGTCACAGGTAGTTGCTGGTGAGCAGGGATGCTTTGACATGGCCTCTCACCTGTGAGCAGGTTGCTAAATTGCTGGATTGGTTCTCCTCCCCTTAGCAGATGGCATGCATACACAAAGCCCACAAGCTGCTTCTCTGAATTGATTGTGGATTGTCTATTGTTCACATGCTGATCACGTTTGCAAAAATGTATATCAGCAAGGCTGTATATAAAAAATTGGAGCTCTTTTCACATTCTATGAGTCTCTGCCCTCATTCATTTTCCTCTGAGATCAAAGGGTTCATGCACGTTGATTTCTTAAGATGGACTATCTATCTAACTTTTCTAGTATTCTATTTACCTCTTAAATTTCTTTCTTATTTATTTTGTGATTTGATTTATCTACTTCTGAGAGAGCAAGGTTGGGATCCCCCACTATTATAGTTTTGCTGTCTATTTCTTCTTGCAGCTCTCAACTTCTCCTTTAGGAATTTCCATGCTATACCACTTGCATATATGTTTAGTATTGATATTGTCTCATTATCTATGGTACCCTTTAGCAAGATATAGTTTCTTTCCTTATCTCTTTTAATTAGATCATTTTTTGCTTTTGCTTGATCTGAGATCAGGGTGGCTACCCCTGCTTTTTTTTTTTTTTTAACTTTACCTGAAGCATAACAGATTCAGCTCCAGCCTTTTACCTTTATTCTGTATATATTGCTCTGCTTTAAATGTGTTTCTTGTAAACAACATATTGTAGGATCCTGGCTTTTAATCCAGTCTACTATTTGCTTATGCTTTATGGGAGAGTTCACCCCATTCACATTTACAGTTAAAACTACTAATTCTGTATTTCCTGTCATTTTATTAAGCCCAAATTATACTTTTCTCTTTCCTTTTCCCCTTTCCCTCCTCCCCAGTATTTTACTTATGAGCATCTTTTGCCTCAAGGAGCTCTCCCCTTTAGAGTCCCTTCCCCTTTCTTATACATTTCTCCTATTATTTCTGTTTTCCCTTCAATTTAGCCTTTTTCTTCTCTTTTTGCCTTTCCCCTCCCACTTTTCCATAAGGTGAGAGAAGTTTCTCTGTGAAACCAAATATGTCTAATATTTTCTCTTTGAGGCAAATCTGATGAAAGTAAGGTTCACACAATGTTTACCCCCCTCCCTTCTTTCCCTCAATTATAATATGTTTTCTTTGCCTCTCAATATAAGCTTTTTCAAGAAGAGGATCTACCGTATCTATCTTTGCATCACCAGTTTCTGACATAGTACCTCTACAAGTACACAATCAATAAATGATTCATCACAGTGAATATTTTCCCATACTCTCCAGTGTTCTCATTTCAATAATAGCATATAATTACCCATGACCATTTTCTTTCATATTTGTAGAATATATTCAGCTTTTTAGAGCAAGATAGGAGAATATGTAAATTAAGAGTAGTTCCTTTTTTCCTCATAACTTCTCTACTTTTTTAAATTGAAAAAACTTAAATTTTAATCCAATCAATTATAATTAAAGATACAAAACACTAAAATTAATATTTGATACTGCTTTCTACTTTAATTTATTAAAAATATTAAGGCCACACATATTTCTTTGTATAATCAATCACATACAGAAAATAATATATATTCTATTACATATATCAAATCTAAACTCAAATCACATATGCAGCATGGAAGAAAAACTAACCAATTTATGAATCAACATCCTATTTATGCTTCTAGGATAAAGGATAATAATTTGTTAGTTTAAGGAAGCTACATTTGACTTGTAGTTTACATGATGGAAATAATTTCAGAGGCAGAGATGAGGATTCCAGGGATAAGTTCAGACTCAAGGAATGTATGCAGGAACTGTAAGTCATATGAAGTATATAGCCTTATAGGTACTGTTTGGCAAGGCTTAGCCTTTGTATCACAGGTGTCAAACACAAGGCCTACCAATCTCATGATATTTCCAAGTGGGGCCAGATTCAGATTAAAATGTAACTGAAAAATTATAAGAAATAGACAGTAGAACATAGAAAACCATATATTAATATTAACTAAGTCAATATACAACCTGTAAGGATATGTTGAATGGTTTTATATACATCTTATAAACCCTTATGTAGAATATAATGGCCCCTATTTCTATTTGAGTTTGACACCATTCTTTTATGCAACTGTTCCTGGCCCTGTGACCCTATACCATAACCTATTCTTCCATCTACTATAGTAATGGTTCCATATAACTCTTTGTGTCATTTCCTTTCATTTTGTTCACTTTATTGGATCCTTTCAAAACTTCAGTTTGTGCTTCCAAAACTCAATATGATGGAAGGTCTAAACTTAAGGAAATATTAGAAAGAAGGGAGGAATAATTTCTCATCTCTACAGATAATCTCTCTCTCCTCTTTTCTATTTCTTACCTAGGAAAGGCAACGGGAAGAGGGGGGGCATCACATATGAATGAGGATTGAGGTCCAGACAAAATATTTTTATTCTTTAATTTTTTTCCTTCCACTCACTCTACAGAAATACCTTGACTTCCTATGTTGGGTAAGATAGGTGGGAAGAAACTCTCTTGATGTTGTCTTAACAGTGAAGGGCCTACCTGTGATTGACTTATAGTTATGCAATAATAATGATAATAAGGACTTACATTTTTATAGTAAGTTAGGATTTAAATGCCACAGTACCTAGGATGTTTCTATAATTTCTCAATGTTTGTAACTAATAATGAATTTAAAGAATTTTAGAATTATAAGGGACATCAGAAATAAACTAATTCAATGACTTCACTTGTACAAGGAAGGTACCTTGTGTACCAGAGAGTTTAAGTTACTTGTTGAGGTGACCCAGCTATTCAGTTGACAGAATATAATTAGAATTTTCTGTTCTCTAGGTGCAAAGAGTATTATATAAAAGGAAATGATACATAATAGTTAGAAAAGGCACAAAGAAAAATGATGTTTTCCCCAAATATTTAAGCAGCAAGAAAAAGTTAATCTGTTAATCTGTTAAAGCACAGTAACAATAACAACAAAAGATTTATTATCTTTGTTTGGAAGAAACAATTAATTAAAGATAGATGTTCTCCTGGAAAATATACATCTAAAATTATGCTCTAGAATAAATATTGACTTTTCCTGTTTAATTCCAGTAGGACTCAGGGAGACAAAAATCAACTTTGAGGAGTTAACCTGTTGATCTATGGGAGAAATGGTGATGACCTGGAAACTTTATGCTTAGTGTAGCTACTGAATCATCAATAATGGAGCCATTTAGAGTTATAAGACAATGACAGCTATAATATAGAATACTAGGTTTAAATTCCCCAAAGCAAAATTAAATAAATTGTTAGTATTTATATGTCATTTTAATATTTATTTTTTCTTTTTATAATGACAGGCCAGTAGATATAGTGAAAAGAAAATTGGATTTAGAGTTAAAATATCCAGATTTGAATTTTATGCCTAACTCACCATTTGTATGTGCTGGGCATGTCGTTTTGTAGCTGTCAAACATGAGATTTATAGATTTTACAATACTCTCAAGTGGGGCCTGATCCAGATTAAAATATAAGTGGGAAATAATAATAGAAACACATTAGAACATAGATAATGCTAATATGTAGTTTTCTAAATCAATATGTAAACCACAGGGAGTTAGGTTTGATGGTCTTATAGACTCCTCTGGGGCTTTATAACTGTTTTCTCAGTTGTAAAATGAATGAGTTGAACTAGCCCTATCTCTCAGGACTCTTTAAATCTTTAATCTCTTAGCCTATAAACTATCTAAAATAAGGGTTTGTAGGAGTACCTCAGTTTTTTAAGCAGCTCTTTCATTAAATATGTCTGTCCCCACGTTCAAAGTGGAATGAAGGAGGAAGGTGATTATCTATGTTTTCCCTATTACCTGGCTGTATTAGCAAAAGATTTTTAAAAGCATTAAACTGAACATCTGGCTGGTATCATTAAACTATATAGGGTTGGAATGAAACGTAGAGACTGTTTCCTTTAGTTTTGCATATAAAAAAATTGAGCCCTAGAGAGATTGTGACTTTTCCCAAAGAAACTAGATTTGGACATAGGTATTTGGATTTCATAGGTCACTTTCCACTATACCATGCTGCCTCCTAAATATATATATATATATGTATATATATATACATATATATATACATGTAAATGTATATATATATATATATATATATATATTTCCTCAACTTTACTTAATTAGATCCACTTAGAATCTCTTCTTTAAAAGCAAATTCAGCAGTGTGCTCAATTCCTCTTCAGACAGGCCACTTGGATCTGACATACTTCAGAGTGACTGATATGTTGGTAGAAAATTTTGAGAGGTCTTACTCAAGGGTGATTTAATATTTCTTTCCTTTTGTCTTCTGATAGAGAGATACATATCTTGTACCTAGTACATCAACATTTTGTCATGTAACCCAAAGGAATTATCTAACAGACATTCTATATTCTTTTGATGTTTAGTTATTTAATTTTCAGATCTCCAAACAGGAAGCTTATGGATGGGGTCAGTTTGTGGCAGGGGGAAGGGAGGAAAGTAAAGCAGTTACAAAGTTCTTGAAAATTCTACCTTTGAAATAAAATCTTTTTCTTCTCCCAACATGTGACTAAGTCATTTCTACATGACAATAAATATCCAGAAATATTGTGATACAGGGGAAAAAAAAAGATATCTAGCCTTGAAATCAGGAGGTTCCTGATATATTCTAAATATTCAGTCATGGGATAAATCAAGTAATCTTCCTAAGCTTCAGTTTCCTCATCCACAAAAACTAGGATATTATTTCTACCAACTAATCACAGGATTGGTTTGGGGAAAATGCATTGCAATCTTAAGGTAGAATATTTATGTTAGTCATTAGCATGTATCTGGAAAAGGTAAGATCCCTAATCAGTTCTTTAAATATATCAAAATATCTGCATGTTTCTAATGTATAGAATAGGTGTTAATAACATGAGAGTTTGCAGATATTCATTTATTAACTCCTTTTGATTCATGAGGGTGAAGAGTGTTATTTGAGTATTTTTTAAATGGACTAACTGTGTTGTCTGCTGTCTGGCCACCCTTATTGAGGAAATCAAAGTAATGTGTTGTGGCCCAGCTAATCACCTGATGTGGTCTGCTCAGAGAAATCCCGCAGGACTACTCCTTTGAACCTTGGGCTGCCAAAAGTGGAGGGGGCAGGAAAAAGTAGCAAAAAAATATTTCCCTTGCCACATTCACACATCTTAGTTCTAAATATACAATGCCTTGGGCCAACCTTATAAATAGGCATAGTAATTTGGCTCCTGTCCTGAAATATCCACTTTACTGCCTATAATTCCCACTGTTTAAGTGAAATTCAAGGGGTCTTTAAGGATTTTCTATATTTAAGAGTGATTCCTTTAAAAAAAAAAAGTCATGTAGTCTTGCTAAACATCACAAAAGTCATAGGCAATTTAAAGTTAATTATGTCAGTATTTTAGGAGATATATTGATATATTAATGAAGAGCACAAAGAAAAGATAGTAAGAATATGGTGAGAAAAAAACTCTTGGTAGAGACATGGAGAAGAAGGAGGGAAGAAGAAATAAGGAAAAATGCACAATTAAAGGAAGCAGAATGATACCAATGAATGGAAATTTTTGCTTACATTCAACCCTGCCATAGCACCTTTTGCATATATGAGTAGATTGATTTTAAACATTTCATGTAGGTATTCGGTGTTACATAGGCAAAGCCTCAAACTAGATGTCTAAAAGAAAACACAATCATTTCTCCCATGTCCTCACTATTTTCAACATCCCTATTACTGTTGAAGATACTAGCACCATCTCAGTTAAATAGGCTAACAGCTTGGGTGGCAGGTGGGACTCTTCACTCACTTTTACCCCAAATAGATATTGTGGCTTCTCCCTTTACCACATCTCTCTGACAGAGTCCTTTCTCTCCACCTAGAAAGCCTGCTCATAAAAAGTTGTCATTTCTTCCCACTGCAATAACCTCTCAATTGGTGTACTTACTCCAATCCGTCATCGATTCTTCTAACAAAATGATTTTCCTAAATTACAGTTTTTATTCCCTCCTCCCCCACCCCCCCCAAAAAAAAAAACAACACAAAATTTCACTGGCTCCCTGTTATTCCCCTACATGAAACTTTATTGTCCAGTTCCCCTAGTCTACCTTTGCACTTGATGCCCCTCCCATACCTAGAATGCATTCTCTATTGGCTTCTGCCTTTTAGCTTCTCCAACTTGTTTTTTAGATTTAACCTAAACCCTATCTTCTATAAGAGACCCTTCCTTGCCCTTGTTCTTTTTTACCCCTCTTCCTACCTCGAATATTACCTTTCATCTTCACAGTGTGTGTATGTAGTAAGTATAACATATTTATAGTATATACATAATATTTATTACATATGCGTGTGTATTTTTATTTATATGTGTGTGTAAGATAGATCTATCTTTTTTAGCATGCATATATCTATGTCTATAAATATATATCTTATACACACATAAATATGGGTTGTCCATTTGGCCATGAGCTCCTTAAGAACAGGAATGACTTAGTCTTTCTTTGTATCTCAAACAGTGCTTACCTCTGGATCTGGCACATAGAAAGATCTAAAAGACTGTCTCTTTTTTGAATGACAGATCAAAATCAAACTTAAACCTAGACATGATTATGTCTGTTGATTCCTAAATCAATGATCTTTCTACTTCTGTATGAATAAATAGATAAATCTATTTGCTATTAAATATCCACACTGAATATTTTAAAAAGTTTATCTAATTTAAATTGCCAAAATTAAGTTGGTGAACTTACTTTTATGATTTATTTTTGCTCTTATCCAATTAATTTGTTATATCTTCAATGAATCTCAGACTGCACTGTGAAAATGTTCTTTGTTCCTAGTATCTACCTGGGTATTTGAATAGATCTATACTTAGCCACAGTATAATTTAGATTGTGAATTGTCTACCTTAAAGTTTGATTTAATTACCTGAAATCTAAACCAAACTTATGAACTCAGCTCCTTGGAGTAGCAGTAAAGGTTCCAGTCAGTCATCCCTACACCACCCCCTACCCCAGGTTCAAATAATTTCTTTATTTAATTACTTTTTTTTTTTTGATGTGCCTGATTGAATTGACCAGATGTGTTGGCACCATGCAAACACAAACTCAGGATAAAAAGAAGCCCCTGACTACTCTCATCTGTGTAATATTGAAAACCAAATTAAAAAAATAATAATAACCTGAGGGAAATGAAGACCCCATAGCTTGGGTTTTTTAGAGAGGAGGAGTGCCAAAGTAGGATCCAGGCTTTGAAACAGGCTTCCTATTAATCACGGTCTGACCTTTTCATTAAGGGGCACTTGTTGGAGCCAGAGACATCATTACAACATTCATATGTGTGAATTGTAACTGCAAAGTATTCATGCACTGGGACAGGCATAGTGAAATTAGATTCTTTCCCTGTAGGGGGTAGGCATTGACCGCTATTTGATGCCAACAGCTGTAGTTTAAGATTTTTTTTGTGAAGAATAAGTTTTATAGTATTTCTACCTTACTATCAGCAATGTCAAGTCCACTTCACACAAAAAGAGGTTTAAAAAGGAGTAATTAATTACAGTTCCTATTAGAGGAACATGATCCAGGGTAGACTGTTGACACCCAAAAAAGGATTCCTCAGAGGTCTGGAGTCAAAACTTTAGATAAGTACAGAATTATAAATGTTGTCCTTTTATGGTATGTGTGTGTGTGTGACACACATTCTACATATATAAACACTAGTTGCAAAACATCACAAAAGAAAACTCTAAACAACATTCTTATGTAAACTTTTTTTTTTTTTTTTAATGCTTTTCCACTTGTTCTGCAGGCATGTGGTTTTGGGGATGACAATGTTCTCTGGAATAACTGCTCATTCCAGACAAACAAATCCCAAAATGAGAAGTATCAACTCAACCATTTCTCTAAAGATAGACTAAAATGTGCTGACAGTTTTTACTACATTCTTTCTTAATGCAATCATCTTTAGGAGACTGAGGTGGGACCTTGGTCAGGGTGCATGTTTCTTGTGTTTATTTCTTACATAGAACATCATACATCTCATGGCAAACACATTCTTGCACATTGGCTGACGTTCCACCTGAAAGTCCATTGCCGTGAGCTTGTTAACACACTTCAGGATATATGGTGAGGTAGTAAAAAGATTCCCCATAGCCAAGTAAAAATCAGGATAGGGGGCTCGAAGAATATGTGTTTGCTTAGATCAAATCTTAGTTTTAAGTTCAAACATAGTTTAACAGTGAATTCAAAGTTGTAAATGGAAAGTAAATGCAATTTTAAGGCTGCTTTAAACTAAGCATGAAAGACCAAAAGTCAAAGTTGAGATTCCATACATCTGGTTTTAATATCGCTCTCGCTCTCTCTCTTTACTATTAGACAAGTGACCTTCTTTTTGTTTTGAAAATTCATTATCAACGGAGCTGCAGCAATACAATAAATTCACTGTTTGGGGGTTATCCTGATCTCTGGTTCCTTTTGGAATGGGGAAGATCAGGGATGGTTTTGTTAAACAAATAATCAGACAAACAAAAACGTTAGCTTTCCTGCACGGACTGTAATATAACGATATATTCCATTTAAGCTGAAACTGCTTAAGAAAAAGAGCTTCCCCCTCTTCGTTTTCAAAGCTCGTGATGTCCTCCCCCCCCCCCAGAACAGTGGTAAAGCATTTGCGATCATCATTTTTGACAGCAATAAACTACATTTCCCCCAGAAATAGTGGTTAATATGATTGGCTGCAGGCTCGAATTAGCATTATTATTAGCACCACATTTTAGTTGCAGGAGCTCCTCTGAATAAGGAAGTCTCTCAGTACGACTATTTAAGCTTGAGTGGCAGTGCCAGGGCACCGTGCAAAACGAAACCCAGGGAACTCCACAGGGTCATGAACACCGGCTGAATTCTGGTTCATTTCTGTGCAGCCTTTAGAGAGTTGCCTCAAAGTAAACACCCTTAATTAATTCCCAAGTAAAATAAGTAAAGACGAATTTTCCACTTACTGTGTGCTGGGCTTTGTCCATGCGCTGGAGGAAAAGAAAAAACCCGGGGGGGGGGGGCAGCTCTGCCGTTCTCACCTGGCTCCAGGTTGCTTTGTGAATTAGTGATAAATGTAAGCTGAGAGAAGCTTATTGACTTTGTAACTGTACAATGAGCAACCCATCTCACTGCTGCTAGACAACCCTTCAGGACAAAATGCTAAACTTCAGCATAAGAGCACAGCATCTATTACCCCTGAGGCTCTACCATTTCACCTACACCTGGGCGGATCTATCAAGCTTCATCTCTATTAGAGCGATTTGACTCTGTGGTTTAAGGGGGGGGGGGGGGGAGAGAAAGCTTGCCGTTGTCACACTTGTTTCCTATTAAAGAGCCTTACGGTGGATTGAGTAATTGTGTACGAAGGTAGTCTGGCTGGCAGATGTGCATAGCCCCAGCGGAGCACTAGATTCAAGGCAGATGGGTTGTACCAGGGCGCAAACAACATTGAGAGAGAAAGGCGTGATTAAAACAGCAGGCCTCTGTTTTATAGCGCTGGAAATGGGGTACCATTAAAAGCCCTCGGGACCCAAAGCTCCCCAAATGGCCTTTCTCTGTTGCAAGCAAAACAATAAAATCTTTTTCTTTTTTTAAAAGGATGGTCCAAATGAACGAGTTGTAGAGATTGTTATAATATACTTTAGGTAATAATGAATGATAGATAAACATAGTTGTCTATTGCTTCCCCCCCCTCCTTTTTTTTGTATATACTAGTGAACTTAATTAAATCTACTCAATCACTGGTCTTCTTGGGTTATTGATAGTGCTACTGTGATGGATTTGAAACAGATTCGCTATTCTGCCTATAAGTCAGGGTTATCTTTTTAATCTGAAATAAATTGCTTCAAGGAGATTTGCACTGGTGGGTTTGACTCTTCAGGTTTTTCTTTTCTTTTTTTCTTTTCTTTCTTTTCCTTTCCTTTTCTTTTCTTTTCTTTTCTTTTCTTTCTTTTTTTCTCTTTCTTTTTTTTTGAAGGAGTTGAAGCAAATTTACCAGAAAGTCTAGGTTTAGGATTGTTTTCCCTCTTGTTTATTTTTATATCCCAGGAATCTTCTTTGAAGTGCACTAACCTTTAGGAACCCTGAGAATCAAGTTATGACAACATTCTCTATGGCATTTAAATATCCTCAAGTCTCTATTGAGACAGAAGAATAAAAAGCCTCTGGATATTCCTAATATGGACAGATTTACATTTCAATAGTCAGTCTGGATTATTGTTTTCTTTGATATCTTTCAATCATGGGGGAGGTAATCTCCCCCATGGGGGGAATCTAGTCTTATAAAGAGCAATAGTGTATAAGAACTTAAAATCATAGGTCACAAAATAGATAGATATCTCAGTGGGCCTGGAATCAGAGAAAGTCATCTTCCTGAGTTCAAAGTAAGCCTTAGAATTAATTACTAACCTTGTGATCCTGAACAAGTCACTTAACCTAGCTTGGATTAGCTCCTCCTCTGTAAAATGAGCCGGAGAAAAAAATGGCCAACTGGTACAGTATCTTTGCCAAGAAAACTCTAAAAGTGGTCGTAAAGAGTTGGATATCATTAAAAAAAATGACTAAACAACAAAAAAGCATGAAAGAATATATTTAAGTTTTCTTTGTTTTTAATTAGTAGCACTGAAATAAGTAGATTTGGTAAGAGAAAAAATAAGATATTGTTTTGAGGATCAAATGATATCAAGTACTGTGCAAATGATAAAGTAATAATTAAATAAAAACTAATAATTTTAGTTGCAACAACAATATCCAGTACTAATAGGGTACTCTGACTATGTTAGAAATAGAACCATAGTTTTTAAAACCAAAAGCTCCCCAAACCAATGGAATTGTGAGTCTCAGAAATAAATTTGGATACACAATTTAAATTTATCTCTGATATTGACTTGTAGTTAAAACCACTTTAATTCTCTTGTTCTCAGTGTCCTCATCTGTCAAACAAGGCAAGTGTAAGAGATATTCTAAAGATCATAAAGGATCCTTCCAATTCTGCAGTTCTATTATCTGAGGCAATGTGCTACAGCGATATCAAATAGTCTAAGCCCCTCATTTTATCCAAACTGAGCCAAAAATAAGATAAAGGAAATTTTGCCCCAAATCATAGCTAGTTTATAAGCAATTGAAGAAAATGCGTACAATTTAAAAATTGGCTTTGTAGTTAAACTAACTAGTCACTAAATGTTCATATAATGTGAATCCATTGATTACAATGCAAGTCTTTGAAAGGAAAAAATATAGAAATTGGAAGTGTTGATTCACAATTTTTCTCCATGTGTTAGAACAAAGTCAGTGTCTTGGTCATCAACATTTTATGTTCCCTTTGCAATTTTGCAATTTCACTGTGAATGAATGTTTCCTTTTTTCTACCATACCTTAACTCAGCAGAGAAACTAGTATTTTGTAAATGAAAATGATGACAACAGTTTTACTTAGGTATTTCAAGCACTTAGTATAGTGCCTAGCACATAATAGATGCTCAGTTTATTAAGTTTATTGATTGAGTGACAAAAGGGGAAGAGAAAATTTTGAGGAAAAAAAGACTTATAAATCCAACCAACATAATATTCAAAATCATAACAAAATGAAAATGAGATGAGAAAAAAATTACTGACTGGAGAGAGAAAAAATTAATTCTAATGTTCTCCATTAATTAGAAAGTCTAAAATTTCATGGCACATCTTATTACATTGTTTCATACTTTAGATAATGATGGCATATTAAAAAAAAACATTAAAAGGATAGTAAAAAAAGATATCCAGATCATTGCAAGCAATTGGAAAGCTTCAGGTGTGAATGAAGAACTTTAAAATAGAAAGCATTCTAATGAGGTAGCTATGAAAAAGATGATGTGTAGGAAAAGTTGGAATTAAAAAGCAAGCAAACAAACCTGGGAGTAAAATGGAGCAAAAAGGAGAGATAATAATTTAGAGGGAAAAAAAAAAGACAATTTAAATTTGGCCCAAGGGATCAATGCAACTTGAGAAGGCCTAGTCTCCAACTACTGTCTTTGTATAACTACAATATGAGGAGAAAGCTTGTTAAACAACTTCAGCTTATCTTAGATCAGTAGTGCATATATATCTCTCAAGGAAGGTACAAGAACACCATGAGAGTCATTTAAAAGAAAATCATACTGTAGCAGGAACACATAGCTACAGGGGGAGTATCTTAGAAGAAAATAGTTCCTCAATTCCCCTAAAAAAGATAGAGATCAAGTAGGTTTCTTAAGGTTTGTTTTGTTATCATCTGAAATCTCTGCCTTTAACTTAAACAAAAAAGGCATTTAAAAATTTCAGAATGTTGATGATTTGAAGAAATACTTGTGAATTTTATAGTTTCATCCAAAATGATATAAAGACATTTTTGAGTGAGTGATATTTCTCTTCTGGCTTAAAATGGGACACATTGGAAAATTTGCAAGAAATAATGTCTTTGGGAATTGTCTAATCTTAGTTTGAGACTAAAGTTTGGATAAGATTTGGAGAAACATACTGACTTTATTTTGATTTATTTCTAGGTTTATTCACAACTCATCATGCAGGCAAAAAAGCAAGAGAGTATTTCAGGATAAAAGTTATCTAATTTATGGACCAATACTACACTGTAGACTTTTTTCCTTAAATAGAACAATGCCAAATTTTATCACCAACTCCCTCAAAGATCATTTTAGTTTATTCATGGATAGACATGCTATTGTTTTTACTTGCTGTGCCATTATCAGGTAATTAAAAATATTTAGTTCTATAAGCCATAAGGATTTTATGTAATTCCCATTTAATTTTATTTTACTTTAAGGAAAAGAAAACCCACATATTTTTAATTACTTCACTTTCAAATCAGCAAAATGTATTACAGAATTATTTCATTTGAAAGAAAGAAAATAAAAAGCTTTTCCACCTGATTTAGGATTTGTTTTCTTCAAAAGTACCAGCAAATTTTGTCAATCTACTTTTCTGTTTTTTCTCACACTACTCTTTCTTGTGTACTCTACCCTATTCTCAAAGTAGACTATTTGTCAACCCTGGAGAACATCCTGTGTTCCCATCTCAACATTCTGCACCTAAAATTTATTCTTCCTCTTCCCTCAGGCCCCTTCATGTTTTGATCTTAACTATTCTACAGGGCCCAATCTAAATATTTCCTCCTCCATGGAACTTTCATGATTCCTCCAGTTAGTGATGACTTTTCCTTCAGAAGGGAACTAATCAACTAATTTAAGTTTACAAAAGAAACACACAGAAAATGCAAGGCCAAGAAACAGATGAAAAATAATTGCATGTCATAGCCTTGTTAAAAATAGTTAGTTACATAAATGCTAATACTAATTATGTGCTTAGGCTTCTGAGAAAAGCTAAGGACAACAAAAGGTCTCAAGTTCAGTTCAATTTTTTAAGAAAAAATGAGGAGAAAGATAACAAGAGGGATAGGAACTATGCTTCATAGGTGAGATGATAAATTACTGACAAAAGAGAAAGCAAAGCAGTTCAAGCAATTCTTATGTAGTTTTTCTCTACTCTCTAAAGGAGAATGGGCATACACTGGAAATGACAGAACAAAGAGCCAGTAGAGAGTATGAAGATAGTAAGAGAACACTTTGATGAAGTCAGTGGACTGGGGACTTAAAGAACCAGCAGGTGTGATTGTTGAATTATTGTCAGTGAATTATACACACTTATAGAAAACATGAGAATAACTACAAAATTAAAGGAGATCAAAAATTGATCTGGTTTTTCACAAAGCAAAGAGAAGAAAGTCTACAAAATACAGGTCAGTGAAACCTGATTTCAACTTGTGGGAGAATTTTAGAATGCATAAATAAAGACATTGTTGGCCAACACTTAGAAAGTGAAGGGGTGATTACAAAGAGCCAGCACTGTTTCACCAGAAACAAATTGTCTTCATTTGATAAGATTCTGCAAATGGTAGGTGAAGTAAATGCTGTAGATAAAGTTTATCTTGATTTTAGCAAAATTTCTGATAAATATCTCATACAACATGTGGCCAATATTTAGTGATATCAATGAGAAGATAACACCATATGATGGTTTTAGGACTGGTTGAATTGCTAGTGTGAAGAAAGTAGTTGTGAAGTAGTCAACATGCACAAGGCAGGTGGTTTCCAGGGGAGAACATCAATAATTTTACCTTGGTACAGATCCATTTAACATTTTAAAAAATCAATTACATGACTTTAAGACATAGGGAGTATTCTTGTTAGATATATATGTTGCACAGATGTAGGAAGGATAACTAATACAATGGGTAAGATTCAAGATCTAAAATGATATTGACAGACTAGAGCACTTGGCTGAATCTATTAAGATTTATCTCAATAGGAATAAATTCAGAATCTTATACCTGACTCCCTCATGTCTACTTCAATAATATAAGGCTGGGGAGGCATGGGTAAATAACAGCTGATGAGCTGATGGCTGCATTTTTGTTAATTTTTTTCCCAATTAGATTATAGTCTAGTTCAGCAGGACTTGATTGACATTATGGGTCCGGTTTTACACCATTGCTTTGGTGAACTACAAGCTTCATAGAAATCACCAGTGTGGTCTCCTGCCAAAAAACAGAATCAACGAATATTACCTTGGGCTGTATTAGGTAGAGTCCCACAGTACTTAACTTTTGATAGTCTTCATTTGGCATTTTGTGTTCAGTTATGAGAGCCGGGGGTTTTAGAAGGATGTTGATATGTGAGAGAGTGTGTGTCCAAGAGCTGGGCAGTCAGGCTGGTGTAGAGTCTTGAATCCATGGCAAAAAAACAAAACAAAACAAAACAAAAAACTGGTTTAAAGAACTTCCATTAAATAATGACATATTCAGGCAGTCATAAAAGGAGATAAAGAACATTTTATAACAGTGTTACAAGTATTTGTAAAGAAGAGATACCACATTTGGATATTATTCTTCAATAAACTACAAGAGGAAGTAGGAATGAGAGAGACAGAGACAAAGAGAGAGACAGAGAGATATAAGAACGCTTAGTATATAGAGGATGCATTGGATTTCTTTGGCTCCAGAGGGATTCAGGAATAATTGGTGGAAGCCTGAAATTCAGACTTAATATTAAAGGAAAAATATTCAACTATTTCTAGTACTTAGAAATTACAAAAGGGAAATGGGTTTTCTTGAAAAGTGAGAAGGGAGGTTTCCTTTCTTTCTCACAATTGGGGGTTACATGATTTGGTTAGTATCTAAGTATCTAAGCCCATATTTGAACTCAGGGCTTCCTGACTCCAGACCTGATACTCTATCCACACTGTGCCACTTAGCTTCCATTTAGCACCACCTCCACCTTCACCCCACTGGCCTTGAAAGTCTTGAGGCAGAAATTAGATGTCAAATATATTTTTGTATTTTGTTTAATGTTTTTTGTTTTTTTGTTTAATGGTCAAACTAAGTGGCTTATGAGATTCCTTGCAAATTTTATTTTTGTGATTCTATAAAAATAGGGTACACTTACTTCTTTTATTCATACAACAATATTTAACCTATGTAAAATTTACTTGTAAGAGAAAAAACTACCCTACAATTGATATTTTCACTTCCTCATCACTTACATCTTAATGCATTACAATAGTGTTTCTTACCTTTTATTGAAATTGCTTTCCTCTTGATTTTATTAATGCTAAATCAAGTGGATTTTTTCTTAATTCTCATGGTTTTTAAACTTCCTGCAATTCTGAGCACAATTTAAAACTCACTTCTCCTTAATATGCATATTGTGGGTAAGGCTGAAAACCCCAGCATTATATTCATAGTTTCAGGTCTACTCACAGGACTTGGAAATGATGTCATTTTCTCTAGATACTCAAATAAGACAGGCCTAGACTTATGTTTCCACAAAATGTCTCCTTGTTTTATGCCTTACTACTTAAAAATAATCATAGGTTTCTTAATTAAACTCATCTTTATTATATCATTTAAGGAATTTTGGATGATTTTGACATGCATATAGGATGTATCTTTCTTGAGGATTTTTTTTTGGCATGTGTATATTATTTTTGTAATAATTTACAGAACGTGTAATGGAAAGCTTTATAAGGGTCAATGTTGAAGAATTATCCATACATATGTTTTGCAAATAAAAAACTTTAATAAAGAAAAAAATAATAATTTATAGAAAGGATAATAGTTATGTCAATAGATATTAATGTTTTCTCAGTTACTTTGTGGTTAGTAGTAAATTCCAAGATTTTTAAAAAGGCATTTGTTATCCTTTTCCTTTCTCAGGTAACTTGATAATTGATCCTTCTATACTCTCCATTTTTTTTTTCCCTTGTTGATGCCCCAACTTTGGGCATCCATGATCTAGTTCAACAATATTTCCAATTTTTTCTTTTCTTTCTTTTTTTAATATAATTTTTACTTCATCTTGTAGCTTTCAAGAACTATGATAACTAGATGTAGTGCCTCCTTTGTCATTGATGGAGTAAAAATTTGTTATAAAATTTTGACTGATCTTTTCCATTTTTTTTTGTTTACTGATCTTTTCCATTTTTTTTTTGTTTATTTTCCTCCTTGCAGTTCTATTCTTAAATATCTTGATTTTTCTTCTTAGGATTCTCACAAACTATATGCTGTCTCCTCTGGTGCTACTGTGACACGGCTTCTTGTTGTTTTCAGACAATGATGTTCTATAAAAAAACAAATTGTTATAAATAAGCTTATATTCTTTCAGCTCCCTGAACCAAACATTTTATTTTTTGCTACAGAAAGTGTATATAAGCCTTCAAATATATCTAAGATGCACTGCCTCCTCTCTCTTTTCAGAATTTTTGCCTTCTTTCATGATGAGTTCTGTGTCTAGATGCTTTGGGAAACTTTCTTTTCCCCTTTCTCCCTCAATGTTCTTTATGTTATCCTTATTTGTGTACATGTTCATTCCCTAAATACAATATAGATTTCTAGAAGGAAACTTTTATTTTTGTACCCTCATTATCTACCACCACTTATATATATAGTAAGCACTTAATAAATATTCATTGAATTCAATTTAAGTTTGGTGGAAAAACAAGTTTGGGAAAGGCTGATAGATTTTATTTAATTAACAATGAATTTGAGATAACAATAACAATCAAAATGTAGATGTACAGAAGGGCAGTGTTGATGGAATTCAGGGGAGAGACCTGAGCTGAATGTGTAGATAGGAAGACTATCTAAACACAAATAAATGGAAATAAATGACAGATTAGTAACAAACCAGAGAGATCAAGACTGACATTTAAAGGAAGACTGTATACTCAGGAATAGGTGAATAGAAAGAACTGATTGTGAAGTGCTTCAAGTGGCAGATAAAGGAGTTTATTATGTCTAATCTAATAGGTAAGAAAAGGTCAATGGAATTTACTGAGTGGGGAGGTAAGATTTATACAGTGGATACAGTTGATATAGTAGGAAAATTGTTTCATGACTATATATAGGATGGATTGAAATGAGAAGAGACTTGGGGCATGGAGTCTAAATAGGAGGCTTTTGCAATTGGCTATGCAATAAATGATTAATGCCTTGATTAGGGTTTTGGCTAGGCAAGAGAAGAAAAGGGACTGACTATAAGCTCTGGACTCTAGGCAATGCCTTGCAAAAATAAAGCATTTAATGATTTTTCTTGTGTTTATTACACATGCCATTCCTCCTACTACACAGTAAACATCTAAAGAACAAGAGCCATCTTGTTCATCTACTTATGGCCTTCAGGAATCCATGAAATTATGTATAACATAGTAGAAAGTAATTAATAAATGCTGAATGATTGAATGCTACCATACCTTTTGAAAATAGATGCTAAATGATTCAAATTTGTTTCAAGCTCATAATTTCTGACATAGGTCATGTGTCATTGGTATGACACAAAAGTATCAAAATTGCTCACTTATGGAAATATAGAAGGACAGCTTTTCTAGAAGAAAACTTGCAAAAAACTTCTAAATTTAAATATAGTACTTGACTTTTTTTATAACGTTTTTCATTGCAACTTACCTGTCCTATATCTTATCCCCTTAGGGGCAGGAAGGCTTTCTATGTCTTCTAATGACAATTAGATAATCTGATAAACTAATCAGGAGGAAGAGGTTAAAGGAAACCCTTGGGGCTCTCCTGCCCTCTACTTTCTAATTTCATAAGAAAATTAAATATCCACCTGATTCTTTATTCCATTATAGGAAAATTGAACTGTTATAAGCCTGTGGAGGGAAATTTTCTAAAGATTTATGGAAAATTCTTTCTCAGTCTTCCAGAGAGAGTATTTTCCCACTGTATTTTGGATGGATGTAATATTATGTAATAGGAAAATGTGACAGGGTATGTCATTCCTCACTGATATGTTGACCAGGTTGAAAAGAAATCATGCAGTGAGTAAATAAAAATCTAAGTTGAAAATATGCCCACAATACTAGCATGGTTGTATTTCTTAAAGGAAACTAATGCTTATTAATATGGGACAGAGGAGGTAAGTATGCAGTACTCTGGATCTGTGATTATAATGACATAAGCAGCTCTAGGTAAAGAAAGCCCCTTTGCTAATTGAGACATGGATCTAGACTTTCTTGACTTCAGAGCCATACCTCTTTTTACTACACAATGCCTCTTTTCCTCAGTTACATTTCTCCTTTTATTGAAGAATACTGAAAGAACACTTTAAAACAATTATGAACAATTATGAGACAAAGATGGAGGTGTTCCAGCATATTATAGTTTCAAAAAGAATCAGATCTATGTAAAGCATGGTAAATGAAAACTTACATTAAATTGTGTTGAACAATTAAAAAGAATAAGATGAGCATCATTCTCTGTTCTATCAATGTTCAGTTGTAGATGCCAAAATTTTAGAAGGTTATTAACAAGTTGGAGCATGCCTATTGAGAGGACCAAAGATGGTCACATATAAGGAATAGCTGAAGGAAATGGAGAAGAGAAATTTTTGAATGGACATGACTCTTGTCTTCAAGTACTTGAAAGCCTTGTTGTGTTAAAGAAAAAATAGATTTGACCTACTTAACCCATGAATTCAAAATGAAGAATGGTGCAAAGAAGTCACAACAAAGTCAGCCTGGGGTCCATCTAAGAAAATAATATATTAACAATTAGAATTGGTCAAAAATTACATATATTGCATTGTGAAATAATGGCAGATGCAGTCAGTGCAGTACAGAAGAGATAAATGGGCCTGAAGCAAGGAAGACTTGAGTTTAAATCCAGATTCATATACTTATTAGCTGTGTGAATTTAGGCAAATTACTTATAATTTGCCTCAGTTTCCTCAACTATAAAGTGAGGATAATAATAACATTTATCTTGAAAATCTATTGTGAAGATTAAAGAGGACAATATTTGTGAAAGCATTTAGCACAGGACCTGGCACAAAGTAGTCACTATATAAAATGCTTATTCCTTTTCCCCTTTCCTAGTCATGTCTCACTCTCCCTGACCCCATTTGGGTTTCCTTGGCAAAAATACTGAAGTGGTTCATGATGTCTCTCTCCAGCTCATTTTACAAAGTAGGAAACTGAGGTAAACAGGGTTAAGTGACTTACCCAGGGTCACATAACTCAGGAAGATGAGTTTTCCTGCATCCAGGTCAAGCATGTTGTGACACCTAACTGCCCATATTGCACCACCTAGTACCTATAATAGGAACAGCAATCAAAAGTGAATGTCATGAAATACAGCACTCAAATGACAGAACTAACTAAAGGCAGGTTTACCAGTTCAATCTGATTTTATCTGGTTAGCATCATACTGTGTTAGTCATATTAGGGTAAGTGGAAGCACAATATAGGACCACTGCCACCTCAAAATGAAGCTATCAAAAATAATTACTTGTACTTTGTAATTCACATGATATTGTACATAGTTTTGCCTTTTCTTTTACTACCACACTTAGGGAGAGTGTAAGTTTCTTGACAAATCAGACTTTTCTGTTTGCTTGTTTTTCTTTCTAATCCCATCATTTTGCAAAATATCTTACATATAGGAGATGCTCAATTATTTTATTAAAATTGATAAATTTGCTTTACTTTGGCTTGGTCAGATGATAGCAACATAATTATATTTAGTTCTGGGTTCAAATTTTAGAAAAATTATTAACAATTAGGACATACTCATAATAAAGGTGAGGGGAAAAAACTGGATAATGGATGGGAGACCATGTCATAAGAGGATACATAAAAGGAATGTTACTGCAAATATTTATTCTCAAGAGAAGAAGATTTAGGGGAGTAATTTTTTTTCCAAATATTTTCACGAGTTCCATGTGGAAAAAGGATTAAAAATATGCTCAGTTCTGAGGGCAGAACTAGAAGAAATGTTTGGAATGTACTGAGAGGCAAATTTCAATTCACTGTAAGGAGATATTTAAAAATTGATTACAACTGCTTAAAAATGGAATAAGCTGTCTTTAGAGGTAGTAAGCTCCCAATCATTAAAAGTATATAAACATAGGCTAAGTAACCACTTGTCATTGTTGTTACAAGAGAGATTCCTATTTGGGTAAAGAATGATAAGGTTTTATTATCTCTAATATCTCATCCAACTCTGACTTTTTCTTATACTTCAATTCTTTTAATATATTTTTTGCTGGATCAAATAAAAGAATAGATGATATGAAGAATGATTTACAACTTTGGTAGGGAAAGAAATAAAGAGATGTTGATTTGTGATTTTCTTTTTAAAGGGAACTTCTGTAGTGATAATTCTTGCAACTAATGCATATCATTAATTTAACTGTAATGATTTTTAGAAATGGATTCTTCTATAGGTTCATATTTGAAGTAAACATAACAGATTAAATTATGTATTTTGTTGTATTTTTATCTATTTTGACAAACATTTTGAAATTTGTTTTAATCTGGTTGAAATGACACTCATTTGTAGCGTTCTTGGGATCCGTGCCCCAATCTGGACGTCTTTGATCCAGAACACTGATATGTTAAACTATTTGTTGTTTTTTAGTCAAGTAGCTATAATATGTTAGAGGCAGAAACTGAACCCTTTTCTTTTTTCACTAAACCTTTTGGTTTTTTTACTAAACACTTTTTTTGTATACTATTTGTATGGTATTTATTAACTTATAGCTGTGTTGATTGCCAGTTTCAACTTCTTTTAATTAAAACTTTTTATTTTCAAAACGTATGCAAGGACAATTTTTCACCACTGACCCTTGCAAAATCTTGTGTTCTAATTTCCCTCCCTCTACTCTTTACCCTCTCCCCTAGATGACAAGTAATCTAATATATGGTAAATATGGTAAAGATATACATATATAATCCAAAAGGCATAAATATTTATACAATTATTTTGCTGCACAAGAAAAATCAGATCAAAAAAAAAAAAAGAAAGAAATTAAAATTCAAGCAAACAACAACAAAAGAAGTGAAAGTGCTTTTTGTGATCCACACTCATTCCCACATTCCTCTCTCTGGGTGTATATGGCTTTCATCATCACAAGATCATTGAAACTGGTCAGAATCATCTCATTGTTGAGAAGAGAGAAGTCCTTCAGAATTGATCATTGTATAATCTTGCATTGTTCTTAAACACTTTATTTTTCACTAAACTCTTTATTCACTAAATCATTCTATATCACATTCTATATACGTTCTACATGAAAGAAATGAATATAAAAATAAATGTAAAGAAGAATCAATCAAAAGATTTAGATTTAAAGGAAATAGTTGGGGAAAGCATTAGCAATAACCAAATAATGTTATTTTGATGAAAATAAGAAAGTTTAAAAGTGAATGAGTTTGTTGTGGAAAGCAATTTGGAGCTATGCTCAAAAAGTTATCAAACTGTGCATACCCTTTCACCCAGCAGTATTTCTGCTGGGCCTATATCCCAAAGAGATCTTAAAGGAGGGAAAAGGACCCACATGTGCAAAAATGTTTGTGGCAGCTCTTTTTGTAGTGTCTAGAAACTGGAAACTGAATGGATGCCCATTAATTGGAGAATGGCTGAATAAATTATGGTATATGAATGTTATGGAATATTACTGTTCTGTAAGAAATGACTATCAGGATGATTTCAGAGAGGCCTGGAGAGACTTACATGAACTGATGCTGAGTGAAATGAGCAGAGCCAGGAGAACATTATACACAGCAACAAGACTGTACAATGATTAATTCTATTGGACATGGTTCTTTTCAACAATTATGTGATTCAAACCAGTTCCTATTGTTCATCAATGAAGAAATCTATATACATCCAGAGAGAGACTAGTGGGAACTAAGTATGGACGATAACATAGCATTTTGATGCTTTCTGTTGATGTTTGCTTGCATTTTGTTTTCCTGTTTAGGTTTTTTTTTCCCTTTATCTTTTTAGATCCAATTTTTCTTGTGTTGTAAGATAACTGTATAGATATGTGTGCATGTATTGGATTTATCTATTTATTTATTTTAACATATTTAACATGTATTAGACTGCCTGCCATCTAGAAGAGGGGGTGTGGGAAAGGAGGGAAAATTTTGGAACAGAAAGTTTTGCAAAGTCAATGTAGAAAAATTACTCATATGTTCTGTAGGTAAAAAGCTTTAATAAAAAAATGAAAAAAAAAGTGAATGAGTTTGGAGCCCCTCTTGATTAATGTCTCATCTGAGAAAATATAACATGATAAATAGTATATATTGGGACCCTGATAGCTATTTATAAATAAATAAATGCTTTCATTAGAATCATCTAATTCAAGTGTTTTAATCTTTAAAGGAGGAAGAGCAAGAAGTTGGAGGAGGAGGAGGAGGAGGAAAAGAAGAAGAAAAAGAAGAAGAAAAAAAGAAGAATAGTAACAGTTAAAACATAGTATCAGGAAGGATTCAGAAATGGTCAATTCAATAGTCTGCCTCCATAGATAACATAAATGTGAAGAAAGTGTCTGGGTATATAATTTGTAATACTTCTTTTTTTAAACATCACTTTCCTTATAAATAGCTATATTAGAGATATTTTCAGGTTCCTGAAATACAAAATGAAAATGGAAAAAGCATCTACTTATTTGTGATTTTTTTTTTCTTTTTGCTGAGGCAATTGGGGTTAAGTGACTTGTCCAGGGTCACACAGCTAGGGAATGGTAAGTGTCTGAGACCAGATTTGAATTCAGGTCCTCCTGATTTCAGGGCTGGTGCTCTAATCACTGTGCCACCTAGCTGCCCCTATTTGTGAATTTTTAAGAAACTGTCTTTTAAAGTACAATGGGGGAGCAATTAACTGAATTGTTCTATTCCAGTCTATAGACATTTGACTAATTCTGGTGGATCTTATGTAAAGCTCACTGCTAAATAATAACAACAAAAGAAAACTGCTTTGAGATAATGATGCAGTAGACCTTTGGCTTGCTTACACAGCAATGGGGCCAAAAAGATATATCAAAATGATGGTCACCTAATTGGAGATAGCAAATTAGTGACTCTCAACAGTCACTTTTTTCCTTTCTTTCCTCCAGAAGTTCTCCTCTTATTTTGGAATCACCCAGGGGGCCAGCAGTGAAAGCTAAACCTAGATCTTCAGCCCTTGACTGCTGCTTCTGGTTTTATTTTTTTTGTTGTTTGTTTGTTTGTTTCTTTTTTTTTTTTTCCATTCTCTGAACACAGCTCATCACAGAGTGATATAATGATGGGTATTTCCTGCCTGGGAATCAAACTCATGAGTATAAGAAATTGGGCATTTCTAGGTCCCTCAATTGACCTTAGATGTATTGCAGAAGTCATGCAAGTCATGCAGAAGTTATGCAAGAAAAATCCTATCTACAAGAAAAAAAAAGAATCAGAGAAAGGCAACACAATGCAAGCAGATGTCAATAGAGATCATGAAAATGTTATGTTGTGGTCCATATTTCATATCCCTCTCTCTGGGTGTATGTGGTTTTCTTCAGTGAACAATTGGAACTGATTTGAGACAATTCTTTGTTGCAGAGAGCCATGTCCATCAGAATTGATCATCATGTAATACTGTTGTTCCTGTGTATGATGATCTCCTGGTTCTGCTCGTTTCACTCAGCATCAGTTCATGCAAGTCTCTCCAGGCCTCTCTGAAATCGTCCTGCTGGTCATTTCTTACAGAGCAATAATATTCCATAACATTCATATACCATAATTTATTCAGCCACTCTCCAATTGATGGGCATCCCTTCAGTTTCCAGTTTCTAGCCACTACAAAAAGGGCTGCCACAAACATTCTTGCACAGGTGGGTCCCTTTCCCTCCTTTAAGATCTCTTTGGGATATAGGCCCAGTAGAAACACTGCTAGGTCAAAGGGTATGCACAGTTTGATAGTTTTTTGAGCATAGCTCCAAATTGCTCTCCAGAATGGTTGGATCCATTCACAGTTCCACCAACAATGTATTAGTGTCCCAGTTTTCTCACATCCCCTCCAACATTCATCGTTATCTTTTCCTGTCATTTTAGCCAATCTGACAGGTGTGTAGTGGTACTTCAGAGTTGTCTTAATTTGCATTTCTCTGAGCAATAGTGATTTGGAGCAACTTTTCATATGACAAAAGATGGTTTTAATTTCATCATCTGAAAATTGTCTGTTCATATCCCTTGATCACTTCTCTATTGAAGAATGTCTTGAATTCTTATATATATGAGACAATTCTCTATATATTTTAGAAATGAGGCCTTTATCAGAGCCATTAAATGTAAAGATGATTTCCCAATTTGATGCTTCCCTCCTAATCTTGTCTGAATTTGTTTTGTTTGTACAGAAACTTTTTAACTTAATATAATCAAAATTATCCAACTGGTGTTCATTTAGGAGTTCCAGGTCTTCTTTGGACATAAATTTATTCCATCTCCACAGTTCTGAGAGGTAAACTATACTATGTTCCTCTAATTTACTTACAATATCACTCTTTATATCTAGATCATGAACCCATTTAGATCTTATCTTGGTATGTGGTGTTAGGTATGGGTCAAGCCATAATTTCTTCCACACTAGTTTCCAATTTTCCCAGCAGTTTTTGCTGAATAGTGAGTACTTATCCCAAAAGCTGGGGTCTTTGGGTTTATCAAACACTAAATTGTTAAAGTTATTGCCTAGATTATGCTGATAATCTATCCTATGCCACTGATTGATGCTCTATTTCTTAGCCAGTACCAAATGGTTTTGATGACCGCTGCTTTATAATATAGTTTTAGATTTGGTACAGCAAGGCCACCTTCATCTGTCTTTTTTTTCATTAATCCCCTTGAAATCCTTGACCATTTATTTTTCCAAATGAACTTTGCCACTATATTTTTCTAGATCTGTAAAATAATTTCTTGGGAGTTTGATTGGTATGGCACTGAATAAGTAGATTAGTTTGGGTAGTATTGTCATTTTTATTATGTTCGCTCTGCCTACCCATGAGCACTTAATATTTATCCAATTGATTAGGTCTGATTTTATTTATGTGGAAAGTATTTTGTAGTTTAGTTCATATAGTTTCTGACTTTTCCTTGGCAGATAGATTCTCAAATATTTTATCCTATCATCTGTTATTTGGAATGGGATTTCTTTTTGTATCTCTTGCTGCTGAATTTTGTTGGTAATATATAAAAATGCTGATGATTTATGTGGATTAATTTTGAATCCTGCCACTTTGCTAAAGTTGTGAATTGTTTCTAGTAGTTTTTTAATTGAGTCTCTAGGGTTCTCTAAGTATACCATCATGTCATCTGCAAAGAGTGATAATTTGGTTTCTTCATTACCTACTCTAATTCCTTTTTTCTCTTTTTCTTGTCTTATTGCTAAAGCTAACATTTCTAATACAATATTAAATAGTAATGGTGACAGTGGGCAGCCTTGTTTCACTCCTGATCTTATTGGCAATGGTTTTAGTTTGTCTCCATTACAGATGATGCTTGCTGATGGTTTTAAATAGATGCTAGTGATCATTTTAAGGAAAAGCCCATTTATTCCTATACTCTCTAGTGTTTTTAATAGGAAGGGGTGTTGGATTTTATCAAAGGCTTTTTCTGCATCTATTGAGATAATCATATGCTTTTTATTAATTTGGTTAGTAATATAATTGCTTATGCTAATAGTCTTCCTAATATTGAACCAGCCCTGCATTCCTGGTATAAATCCTACTTGGTCATAGTGTACTATCCTGGGGATGACTTTCTGTAATCTCATTGCTAATATCTTATTTAAATTTTTTGCATCAATATTCATTAGGGAAATGGGTCTATAATTTTCTTTCTCAGTTTTCTCCCTACCCGGTTTAGCTATCAGCACCATATCAGTCTCATAGAAGGAATTTGGCAGTATACCTTCTGTCCCTATTTTCTCAAATAGTTTGTATAGTATTGGAATTAATTGCTCTTTGAATGTTTGGTAGAATTCACATGTAAATCCATCTGGCCCTGGAGATTTTTTCTTAGGGAGTTGGTTAATAGCTTGTTCTATTTTTTTTTCTAATATGGGGCTATTTTAATAATTTGTATCCTCTTCTGTTAACCTGGGCAATCTATATTTTTGTAGATATTCCTCCATTTCATTTAGATTATCAAACTTACTGGCATAAAGTTGGGCAAAGTAACTCCTAATTATTGCTCTAATTTCCTC
>JAJPUD010005274.1:29966-92055 GCA_023553655.1 Myrmecobius fasciatus | reverse complement strand
AATAAGTAGATTAGTTTGGGTAGTATTGTCATTTTTATTATGTTCGCTCTGCCTACCCATGAGCACTTAATATTTATCCAATTGATTAGGTCTGATTTTATTTATGTGGAAAGTATTTTGTAGTTTAGTTCATATAGTTTCTGACTTTTCCTTGGCAGATAGATTCTCAAATATTTTATCCTATCATCTGTTATTTGGAATGGGATTTCTTTTTGTATCTCTTGCTGCTGAATTTTGTTGGTAATATATAAAAATGCTGATGATTTATGTGGATTAATTTTGAATCCTGCCACTTTGCTAAAGTTGTGAATTGTTTCTAGTAGTTTTTTAATTGAGTCTCTAGGGTTCTCTAAGTATACCATCATGTCATCTGCAAAGAGTGATAATTTGGTTTCTTCATTACCTACTCTAATTCCTTTTTTCTCTTTTTCTTGTCTTATTGCTAAAGCTAACATTTCTAATACAATATTAAATAGTAATGGTGACAGTGGGCAGCCTTGTTTCACTCCTGATCTTATTGGCAATGGTTTTAGTTTGTCTCCATTACAGATGATGCTTGCTGATGGTTTTAAATAGATGCTAGTGATCATTTTAAGGAAAAGCCCATTTATTCCTATACTCTCTAGTGTTTTTAATAGGAAGGGGTGTTGGATTTTATCAAAGGCTTTTTCTGCATCTATTGAGATAATCATATGCTTTTTATTAATTTGGTTAGTAATATAATTGCTTATGCTAATAGTCTTCCTAATATTGAACCAGCCCTGCATTCCTGGTATAAATCCTACTTGGTCATAGTGTACTATCCTGGGGATGACTTTCTGTAATCTCATTGCTAATATCTTATTTAAATTTTTTGCATCAATATTCATTAGGGAAATGGGTCTATAATTTTCTTTCTCAGTTTTCTCCCTACCCGGTTTAGCTATCAGCACCATATCAGTCTCATAGAAGGAATTTGGCAGTATACCTTCTGTCCCTATTTTCTCAAATAGTTTGTATAGTATTGGAATTAATTGCTCTTTGAATGTTTGGTAGAATTCACATGTAAATCCATCTGGCCCTGGAGATTTTTTCTTAGGGAGTTGGTTAATAGCTTGTTCTATTTTTTTTTCTAATATGGGGCTATTTTAATAATTTGTATCCTCTTCTGTTAACCTGGGCAATCTATATTTTTGTAGATATTCCTCCATTTCATTTAGATTATCAAACTTACTGGCATAAAGTTGGGCAAAGTAACTCCTAATTATTGCTCTAATTTCCTCTTCATTGGAGGAAAGTTCTCACTTATCATTCTTGAGACTAACAATTTGATTTTCCTCTTTTCTTTTTATTATCAAATTAACTAAAGGCTTATCTATTTTGTTGGTTTTTTCATAGAACCAACTCTTAGTTTTATTTATTAATTCAATAGTTTTCTTATTTTCAATTTTATTAATTTCTCCTTTTATTTTTAGAATTTCCAATTTGGTATTTAATTGAGGGTTTTTAATTTGTTCTTTTTCTAGTTTTTTTTTAATAATAAGCCCAATTCGTTGATCTTTTCTTTCTCTATTTTATGCAAGTAAGCATCTAGAGATATAAAATTGCCCCTTATAACCGCTTTGGCCATATCCCACAAATTTTGGTATGTTGTCTCCTTATTGTCATTCTCCTGGATGAAATTATTGATTGTGTCTATGATTTGCTCTTTCACCCATTCATTCTTCAGGATTAGATTATTTAATTTCCAATTAACTTTTGGTTTATTTTCTCCTGGCCTTATATTGCGTGTGATTTTTATTGCATTATGATCTGAAAAAGATGTATTTACTATTTCTGCCTTTCTGCATTTGATTTTGAGGTTTTTATGCCCTAACACATAGTCAATTTTTGTATAGGTTCCATGGAATGCTAAGAAAAAAGTAAACTCCCTACTGTCTCCATTCAATTTTCTCCAAAGATCTATCATACCTAACTTTTCTAACAATTGGTTTATCTCCCTAGTTTCTTTCTTGTTTATTTTGTGGTTTATCTAATTCTGAGAGAGCAAGGTTGAGATCCCCCACTAGTATCGTTTGGCTGTCTATTTCTTCTTGCATCTCTCTTAATTTCTCCCCTAGGAATTTGGATGCTATTGTACTTGGTGCATATATATTTAGTATTGATATTGCTACATTATCTATGGTACGCTTTAATAAAATATAGTTTCCTTCCTTATCTCTTTTGATTAGATCTATCTTGGCTTTTACTTGATCTTAGATAAGGATTGCTACCCCTGCTTTTTTTTGTTCACCTGAAGCATAATAGGTTCTGCTCCAGCCTTTTACCTTCGTCCTATATGTGTCACTATGTTTTAGATGTGTTTCTTGTATTGTGGGATTCTGATTTTTAATCCAGTCTGCTATCTGCTTCTGCTTTATGGGAGAGTTCATCCCATTCACATTCAGGGTTAGAATAACTAATTCTTTATTTCCTGCCATCTTATTTACCCAAGTTATGTTTTCCCCTTTCCTTTCCCCTTTTTCCCTTCCCCCCTCCTCAGTACTTTGCTTTTGATGACCCCCTCCCCCAAACAATACTCCACCCTTTAGGTCCCCTCCCCCTGTTTTTACTCCTTTCCCCTGATTCTTCTATTTTCCCTTCTATTAGTTTGTCCCTTACTTTTCCTCCTTTCCCTCCCACTTCTCTCTAGCAACAGTCAAGTTTCTATGTGAAATCAAATGTCTGATATACACTTTTAGAGCCCAACCTGATAAGAGTAAGATTTACACAATGCTCATCTCCCTCCCCTCTTTCTCTCAATTATATTAGGTTTTCTTTGCCTCTTCAAGTGATTTTACCTTGTTTTTACCTCCTTTTTTTTTAGATCTTATTTTATCACTTTTCCCCTCTCTTCCCCAGTATGACAACCTTTCCCCCTCTAGTTTTCTTTTTCATATTATCAAAGTAATATCTAGTTAATTATACCTCCAAACTTTAAGTATCCCCATAGTAGAAATAAAGTTCTCAAGAGTCCTTTCCTTTTTACCTTTTTATGCTTCTCTTGAGTTCTGTGTTTGGATGTCGAATTTTTTGTTCAGATCTGGTCTTTTCATTAGAAATAGGTGAAATTCACCTATATCATTGAATGACCATCTTCTTCCCTGGAGGATAATGCTCATTCTAGCTGGATAGGTTATTCTTGGCTGTAATCCAAGTTCCTTTGCTCTTCGGAATATCTGGTTCCAGGCCCTTTGATCCTTCAATGTGGAGGCTTACAGATCGTATGTGATTCTAATTATTGATCCTCGGTATTTGAATTGTTTCTTTCTAGCTGCTAGCAGAATCTTTTACTTGGTGCTATAGTCCTGAAATTTAGCCACGATATTCCTTGGGGTTTTAATTTTGGGGTCTCTTTCAGGAGGTGATCGGTGAATTCTTTTAATGGTGATTTTGCCTTCTGATTCTACAATCTCAGGGCAGTTTTCTTTCAAGATTTCCTGGAAGATAGTGTTTAGATTCTTTTTTTCATCATGGCTTTCAGGAAGTCCATTAATCCTTAGATTGTCTGTCCTAGGTCTATTTTCCAAGTCAGTTGTTTTTCCTAGGAGATATTTCATATTTTCTTCTAATTTTTCATTTTTTTTGTTTTTGTTTGACTGATTCTTGAAGTCTTATTGAGTCATTCACTTGCATTTGTTCAATTCTTATTTTTAAAGTGTTGTTTTCTTCAGTTACCTTTTTAAGCTCCTTTTGTAACTGGCCAATTTGTTCATTGCACTCTTTTTCCACTTCACTAATTTTATTTTTCAATAAATTGGTGTCTTTATCATATCTCTTTTGGAGGGGTTCTTGCACTGACTTCAGTTTATTTTCCCATTTATTTTCCAGCTCTCTTTTGAGATCCTGTATGCAATCTTCCAGAAAGGCCTTTTGAAATGGGGACCAGTGATGGTCCTTAATAACATCCTCTGAAGTTTTGTCTAACGGAACCTCATTATCTGGGGTCAGCCCTTCTCTGTCTTGATAAAAGCTGTCTATGGTGAGAGCTCTCTTTTGCTTCTTCATTTTTTTTTTAGACAGTGTGTATGTCTCTTTAAGGTTTGGAAAAACTGAGGCTAAAGCTCTTTGCCCTGGGGCAATTTGTCGAATTAATTTAAGGTGCTGGGCTGGTAGGAGCTAGGACTAAGTCCGAATTGCTCCTTAAACAAGGCAAGTGTGCCAGAACACCTGCCCCCAATCCAGGCAGAGTGTCTGGAGTGCCTCAGATAAACTCCAGGTGTTTGGAGTTTGGAGTTTGGAGTTTTTGCCACAATGAGCTGAGTCCCACCCTCACTTCCGGCCTACACCACTCTTTATCCCTCTGCCCGAATTAGACAAACCTGATGTGAAGTTCTTCAGAGATATCAGCAAGCAGTATCCAAGTATTTCTGAATTTGTTGACTTGAAGATCAGTTCAGAGGCTTATTTTATTGTTGATTTGAGAGAAGATCAGAGGAGACACAGTCACGTTTTCACTCCGCCATCTTGGCTCTGCCCCCCGACAGGTGAGAATACATCAAATTTCACAGACTTTGTCCAGATAGTACAAATCTGAGATGAAGGTAAAATGTCTTATCAAAAGTTCTTCAGGTTTTATAGTTTTAAACACTAATCTCCTAATGAAATGAAAGAGCAATTATCATTCAGTCGGTCATTTTATGTCTTTGTTAATCCCTTCTTATGAACCTTATCTTTTATTTTCCCCTTCATTTTATTTTATGGAAGAAAGAGCCAAGTTTTATTATATTCTTCACGGAGTATCTTTCCATCAACTTTTGAGATGCTCTAGGCATAAACCACATCTAAGGTTATTTGCAAAAGAATAGGTAGAAGTGGTTAATTCAGAAAAAAAAAAGTCAGATCAGTTGCTTGATGAATAATTCTGTTCCATTATTTAAGAAACTGATTATACTTAATCAAATTAGCAATTTTGTGGGTTCACAACTTGAAACATATATGGAAAATATTATTTCTTAAGTCCTTAAAGGGGAAATAACTACTTTTTGTGGTTTTCTATGACATTCATGTCATATATTTGTTGTACATGCTATGAAGAATTTTTTATAAAACCTGATAGTGTCTATATGACTTTATTAACACTTTAATGCTTTCCTATCTTTATAATAATAATCATTGAGCACTGCCTGTTTTACTTGTTAAAGCCATCAAAGGATCCAAAGGACCATGAATTGATTATTCATCAATGGGTCCAAAAAATATCTATATGTACATGTTGTAGAAAAGGCTCTAATACCAACACCCTTACTTCAGGTATGAAGTTAGGATGAAATGAGACACTCATAAATCAATGAACAGTTAATAAAATGGAGTTTACTTTGTTCTATCAGAACATGGGATATGCAGTATGGATATAATGGTATTTCTCCCTCCACCCATAGTCTCCAATTGGAAAGTCAACTAATCATTAGGGCAAGATAAAATGCCTATACAAGGTTTAAAATCCACTGTTCTGGGACTTTTTAATGTCCTTAAAAAGATTAATGTCCTTAAAAAGTACATGTTAGAAGCCAGAATCAATCAGGTTCAGGGGCAACATTTTTTTTAGGTAATGTCTCCCCAGATTGTTGGTAGAACGAAAGAAGCTTCATCAGGGAAATTTTGGTCTTGGTCACATGTAGCATATGTTTATTTATACTGCTCAAAAGAAATTGGAAATATGGATGTCACAGTAAATTTGAACATTATAGTTAGCCAAAATAAAATTCACTCTGGAGCCTGAATTATACAGGTTACTTGTCTCTCATGATCTTAGTAAACAGATCATTATCAAATGCTTCACTTTATTTTATGCCACATAGGTACAGCCAAAGATTAACTAAAGTAGTTCTAGATACCAGAACTATTTCTCTAATGTAATTTTAAAAGAAACTAAGTATGCACTATGACTTTTTTTGGAAGTTTAGAAGAGAAAACTAACTATAAGCCTTTTGACTTTCTTTTAAAGGAATGCTAAAGGAAATTGAAGGACTAAAGCAAAAGTTGAAAAACTTTTCAGGCAGGAAGTTTCAGAGAAACCAAAGCTGGTTTTCATTGTTCAAATTCTCATTCGACAATAATCCGACATTTCACAGTGGCATATTACATGTGTCACTTTATTTATGTCACTGAAGAGTACAAGGCAGTATAACCTATTTAGTAAATCCAGATTTTGGTGTGACTGTAACAAAGGAGCAAGTTCTTTATTGCAGCATACATCTCTTTGACATTCATAAATTAGTCATCTCTGAGGTTTTTATTGATATATCATCTGTGAGAGCTGACTTTTTTTTCATTTTGTATATTTATGACTTGAAGATAGAAATCTCTAGAAATATTTTGTTTTGCCTACTCGTCATAAAGGTCTTTGTAAATTTTCTTTAACTTTTCTTCAGTTATATTTTCTGAAACTTCTCCATTAGAGACTATGCTGCCATCTCTTCTTTTTTTTTTTGTTTTTTTTTTTGTTTTTGCTGAGGCAATTGGGGTTAAGTGACTTGCCCAGGGTCACACAGCTGTTACGTGTCTGAGACCAGATTTGAACTCAGGTCCTCCTGACTTCAGGGCTGGTGCTCTATCCACTGCGCCACCTAGCTGCCCCCTGCCATCTCTTCTTTAGTTTTCCTTGACCAGATTCTGTCTTTAACTAATCTCCTCATGAAAATCATCATCATCATCCTTATTGTTGTTGAGTTGTTTCATGACCCTATTTGGGATTCTCTTGGCAAAGACACTGGAGTGGTTTGCCTTTTCCTTCCCTGACTCATTTTACAGATAAAG
Organism: Myrmecobius fasciatus; assembly: GCA_023553655.1. Classification (NCBI taxonomy): domain Eukaryota; kingdom Metazoa; phylum Chordata; class Mammalia; order Dasyuromorphia; family Myrmecobiidae; genus Myrmecobius; species Myrmecobius fasciatus. The sequence goes on along the minus strand of JAJPUD010005274.1, from coordinate 85,278 downwards.
ATGTCAGGTAAACAGGTTTGAGCGACTTACTTAGGGTCCCATAGTTAGTGTCTGAGGTCACATTTGAACTCACGTCCTCCGGACCTCAGGGTCAGAGTACTAACCTGTGGGCCACTTGCTCCACCATAATAATAGCTAACATTTATGCACAGCTTTAAAGTTAATACACTGCTCGACATATACTATCACACTGCATATTTATAACAATCCTGTAAGATAGGAACAATTATTATCTCACATACAAAGATCCTGAGAAACAACGAGGGTAAAGTCTCATTGACTAGGGTCTATAGAAGGATTTTAACTTGAGTTCCTTCCTTTGGTATATTCTCTGTCAGCTAAGTCATGCTGCCTGCCTGCCTGCAAATACACCTGCCCTTCATTTAATGATACTGTTATTTTGTTCACTAATGTTTCATCTTCATTCATTCAACAAATGTTTATTGAGCACATAGGAATAATAGCTATTATTTGTCATAAATTTTGTAATATTTTACATACATTATCTCATTTGAGGTTCATTACATCCTATCACCCCTCTAATGGTGGTTATTACTATTTTCCTTTTATAGATGATAAAATTTAATAATGCCATTTTATAGATGAGAAAACTGAGTCCCAGAAAGGTTAATTGATTTGGTTCCCTTGTCAGATGAGATGAAAAAGAAAAGTATTTTCAGGTTTGAAGTCATTTTGTGGGTCCAGAATGCTAAATATACAGCTTACCAGTGAGCTTGCTTTTAATAGATAGCCAGGAGAAATAATCAATTCAATGGTATTTCCCAATCTTTCATATTAAGAGTGGAAGACATAAATCATTATTCTCCCCCTCATAAATTTTTAGGATGCCATCTCTCAAAAACACAAATAATAATAGTGGGAAGAAGGAACAAACAAATTTAAACAATCCAGGCAGTGAGGCACATAACAGAGAGCTTACCATCAAGATAATTCAAGTCTTGATTGCTAAACAGTCCCAATCAATGCTTTTTCTCTCTTTCACATTTTTTTTTTTTATTTTCATGCAGCACCTTGCTGGACACAACACCTCAGGTGGGTGGATTGTTTGACTCACTCTCTGATCAGCAATTTAGCCATCAAGATTGCATGTGGACTTGTTTCTCTAAACCCAGAATTCAAACTCCTTGAAGTTGCTGTTTCTCACTCCTCATTTTCTTCTCTTTGTATCTTGTGGAATGTATTATCTCCTACTTGGTAAATGGCTTTTCTGCAAGATGCCATGGGCAGTGGGGAAAAGGAAATGAAGTAGATATAATCATGTCCCTCACTGCTATTTTTACGTAGAGAAACACCCAACAAATGGTTTTGTTCTTTAATTGTCTTCAGACGCAGGGTTGGCAGTCTTAGGTTTTTAAAAATCTAGCATGAGCATAGCCTTCTCAAGAATATTAATACCCTTCCATTTCTATCAAGTAGATAGAATATTAATACCATTCCATTTCTATCAGGTAACTGTCTTTATGCTTCACACATGACACATATTCATCTCTATACTTTAACATATTGACAGAAAATTGTTAATGTATTTGCTAATAAAATCACAGAAGTTGTCAATATTGATTGTAATGTGAACTGACAACTCAGTTCACATGATTCTTGTAATAATGTTAACATTTCACAAATGTCTTTGCATTTATACACTTAGTTTTTTTTTTTTTTTGATATTTATTCTTGATTAGGTTGAACTGAGTCATACTCTAGATCTCCCTATCCAAAGATCTTGCCTTATGGGGGAACTCAGCTCAAGCTGGATTTCATGGTCTAGAGTCCTTGCCCCCTTCCATTGGGATTCCTAATATGAAGGGCAAAACAGTTAGAACGAAGTAGCTTTCCTTGCCCAAACTGCAAAGGCCATTGGGATCTCATGACCAGACTTTGCTGCCTCATATTGCCTCCTTCCCTTCTCCTCCTCAAGGTATAAGAAGTTTTTGCATGGGTCATAAAGTTCGGAAGTTTACTGGATATCCCTCAGGGAGGCAGGTGTACTACCCTGTTATTTCAAATAAAGACACTTTATTTATGAACTCATGACTTTTATTTATTTCAGGACTTGAGAATATTAATATGTTATGTCTCACTTACCTGCCCCCCCCCTTTTTTTTATTTTTAACAACTTAAAAAGAAAGAACAATCTTGTGCCACTCCTTGATTTTTTTAAACTAAATTTAAATTTAGTACCAGAGATTAAAGCAAAAATTAAAATGTACTTTTCTAGTAAATTTAGTCACCTTAGGAAGGTTTCAAGGGATGAATTTGAATATATGTTAATGATTCTCTGTAGTAGAGTTATGCTAATTCTACTAAGTCCATCTATTTTTTAATAATCAATTACATTTTAAAATCAATTATTGAGCAGTCTTAGTGTGTAAATCATCCATAAAATTCAAAATAGTTTTTTATTGAGTGGGAAAGAGAAAAAAGGCTTACATGTAAACTCTATCATAGTAATAGGTCAAGAGAAAGGTACAAAAATATCAACTGTATGCATTGTTGAAAGTTGTTGATATGATCAGATTTTCATGGCATTCTTGTGTAAAGGCTTCAGAAAGAATATGAACTTCAAGCATTGTTTTGATATAGCAGAGACAGATAATTTTAATGTGAGGGAAAGGAAGTTTCTACATTTTACTGGGCAAGAGGATATACCCAATCAACTTGTCTATATTTGCAGATGAATACCACCAATTTAAGAGGACAAGTCCTCTTTGTCCATTGTCTGGAAAGGGAAGCTACAGAAGTTGACAAATGAAAGTTAATTGATTGAAGATGATAAACATTAAAATCAAGAGGCATAATTTAATTTAAAACAACAGTGAAAGCCATTATAAGACTGTAGTTATGACTGGAGTGAAAATATTCCTATTGAAAGTACCAAGAGAACACAGAAGCTAAATTTGGTGCTTTGCTGGGATTTTAGGGACAAGCCAGTAATGATATATTGTTTGATTTTCACTGGGAGAATAAAGAAAGAAATCTAAGAAGTGCTTTGTAGGAAGAATGAGCAAGACAGTAATGTCTAAGACGTAGGAGATAGGGTCAGAGAGAAACAGTTTTGTAGAAAAAGATTGATAGGTTCTCTGAAGACAAAGAAGGGGTATCTGAATTATAATGCCTTCCAGCAACAATATTGTAGAGAGATTGTTATTCCTTCCCTTTAAAAAGGCAATCATTATTCTTAGTACATAAAGAGATTCTTTTAGAAAACTGTAATCATCTACTCTGTTTATATGCATGCTAATAGTTTGGCAGTATATTTAATAAGAATCACAATATATGTTGCTGTCTTGAAAATTTTAAGTGAATATCTTAAGCTAATCTGTGAAATTTTCATCAACTATTTGGTTGACTGAAAGGTCATACCTAGAGTGTGGTTACCAATCATTCATTGTCAGTCTGGAAAGACATAACAAGTAGTGTTCTGAAGGGGTCACCACTGGCTCCTGTGCTGCTTAAGTGTTTCATCAGTGACCTGGAAAATGGAATGGAGAATAGGTTCATCAAGTTCTGAGATGAAACCAATCTCCTGGGGAGCATGAGAGCAAGGTAGCCCATGGAAGACATTCTGTATTCAAGATGAATGTTACATTTGAAAAATGTTTTTTTTTTCTTCCTTTAAGATGGATGTTCAATAAGAACAAATTTAAAGAAAGAACACCTGTGAATGGTAATAAATGGAGGTGGTCCAAAGCTAACTTTTTAAAATATAAAAAAGTATGGCAGAAAAAGATTTAGGAAAATAAAAGCATTACCAATATTCTGCATTTAGTTACATGCCAAACAGAGGATAATACAAAATCAGGGATTGGAGATAAATTGGAGAGGCAGAAAAGGCAACATGTGTTTTCCAACAGCAGATACTGGATTAGTTTGCCATTTCCTTTTCTAGTTCATTTAATAGATTAGGAACTGAGGCAAACAGTGCTCAGGGTCACACAGCAAGTAAATGTCTGAGGCCAGATTTGAACTCAGGAAGATGAATGAGTATTCCAGGCCCAGCTCTCTGTCCACGGAACCCTTACAAACATAAAATACATTAAAAAAAATTTTTATACTCTGTTTTATAAACACACATACAAACCTAACTATCTATTTATATCCTAATTAGAAAACATAAAGTATTCTGTGAATGTTAATTATTCGCATGAGGAAAACTTTCCTATGCTGAAAATGAATAAGCATGAAGATAAGATTATTTAAATAACTTTTAAAATACTGTGTTTATCTGGAATGCTTTAAATGAGGTAGTCAACTGGCCTTTATTCATTCCTTGGTTGAATTTTATTTGAGTCTTGGTAAATTTTCTAAAATATGAATTTACATATCAACTTTTTTATGTACCACTATGTAACCATCAAGAAATCACTTAAACTTTCTAAGGATCAGTTTCTTCCTCTGTAAAATGTAGAAAATAGCATCTCTAGCAAGTGAGTTCTACAAAGTTGACGTGGCTTTTGTTTATGACAGCAATCAGAGCCCTGGGGCTTGAATCTTTACAGTGTATCTTAGATTCTGGGAAGGTAGAGTAGAATCACATTTCCAGGAGGTTACCTAATATTATAAAAGGCTCTTGCTAAATCTCAACTTAACTGATAAAAAAGTGTATATTTATACATATATACATTAACATGCATGTATAGATGTGTGTTAGATTGTACATATGTATGCATGCACACATATACAAATGGATTTCTATAACATTTACATTTATATATATATATATATATACAAACACACACACATGTATATTTATATGTGTTAGCAGGTATATCTATATACACACATACACACACTTTAATGTATTATATAAATACCAAATGTTATTAACATTGTTGAGAAAATGAAGTGTTTTGGTTGCTCCATATTTATTATTGATATTGATAAGTATAATTATGTCAAGCTCAAAGAAGGTTTTTATAATAATATAGTTCATATTTCATAGATCATCTTTAGAATATACTAATAGCTCAAAGAGCTAAGAAAGAGCCTACCATCCCATATTGAATAATCTTGCTTCTTGTGGATTTGGTAATCTTAAAGGAAGAGGTCTAAATTACTTGAGTAATGGGACAAGCAATAATAATGGCCTTTAGATATTTAAATTGAAATATGCTATTTCAGATTTTTCTATTATCTTTTTAAAAGGCACACCTTATTAATTTGACTTTCCTTTTTCTTGTTGAGCACACCTCAATTTCTTTCCCTCTGTGGATCAGTGACATGATAGAAAAAGAAATTCCCCCCTCTAATTAAGGCAGTAATGGGATATCTGCTTGATTCAGGTGCCATTTTAAAGCAAAACTGATAAATTCTTAGCTTCAAGCTCAAAAACAAAGAATTGGTAGAACTCTGTAAACTAATTTATTCATTTGACAAGCCATACCATAAGAGAATAATTTATAATAAAATGCAAAACTGTATTACTGCTTGACACAGTCTGCATGTGTATGCAAGAAACTATTTTTTAATCATGAGGCAGATTTCTCTCTTCTTGAGAGATGATGAAAGTGAGTTCTACAAAGTTGACTTGGCTTTTGTTTATGACAGCAATCAGAGCCCTGGGGCTTGAATCTTTACAATGTATCTTAGATTCTGGGAAGGTAGAGTAGAATCACATTTCCAGGAGGTTACCTAATATTATAAAAGGCTCTTGCTAAATCTCAAGTGATCTGCTGTAACATTTTACTGCCCTATAGCTACAGCTTTCCATATGTAAATTTATACAAGCTGTTTTAACATCTCCAATAGTGCAGTTGTGTTGCAGAACATATATATCTGTTCCATTGAGAGAAAAATCATTGGTGTATATTGCTAAAGGTCAGGAAAATCCTAACCACAAATTTCACCATTATCCATCATGAAAGTGACACATCATTGCAAACTAGACTGTCTTTGTCTAAGAGTTCATAGAGAAGGTTTATATCTGACATTCCAACTATGGGATAAAATACATTTATATAAAATGAACATAAAATCAAAACTATGTCAGGGTACAAAGCAAAGATTGACATTATGGTTGGTAATCATAAAATGTGGAAAACTAGGATATAGATGAAATTTATAAAAACTTGGTTTAATTGAAATGTTGACATTGAAGAATCAAGCAAATTTAGCTGATAGAAGATGATCTCTGTGCAAATACCTATTATATTTATTACCATATCACACGCATACACACACACACATATTTCTGTGTATGTGTTAACAATAGTTAAGAAAAAATTGAGTGAAAGAAACATTGGTAAAGTGTTAAACAAAATTAGAAGAAATGTAGAAAATGGAAAAATATTTATAGGAAGATTTCTCTCATTTCTCAACTATATAGGGGAATTGAACCAAATTTATAAATGTAAGACTATTTCCCTACTAATAAGTTATTAAAGGACATGAATAGATAGTTTTCAAGAGAAGAAATGAGAACTATCCTATGAAAAAAATGCTCTAAATTACTATTGACAAGAAAAATGCAAAAAAAAAATCCAATACAAACAAAAAACAAAAAACTCTGAAATACTACCTCACAACTGTGAGATTGGCTAATGTTAACAGAAAAGGAAAATGACATGCTGAAGGATATGAAGAAAAATAGTCACATTGTTGGTAGAGTTGTGAGCTAGTTAAACCATTCTAGAGAACGATTCAGAAGTAAAGCAAAAGGGTTAAAAAATTGTATCCCTTTGACACATTAATATTCTTACTTAATTTGGGATACTGTCTGTATCCCAAAAAGATAAAAGGAAAAAAGTAACAGGAGGTACTGAGGAGATGCCCATCATTTGGAAAATGCTGAATAAATTATACTGTGTAATTGTGCTAGATAGGGGATAGCTTGAGAAAAACCTGGGAAGACCTATGAATTGATACAAAGTGAAGTAAGAACTACAACACTGTACTCAGTTATAGCAACATTGTAATGTGAATTGTGCAAGACTTAGTAAATCGAATAAATACAATGATATAAGACAATTCCAAAGGACTCTCAAAGACAAATATTATTTACCTCCAGAGGGAAAAAAAATGATGAATGTTAAGTGCATATTGAAGCAAATTTGTTCACTTACTTTACTTTTCTTGCTTTTTTTGGACACATGGTTAATATGAAAATATGTTTTGGATGACTTCACATATATAATTGATATCATTTTGCTGACTTTCTCAGTAGATGAGGGAAGATCTAAATGGAAGGGGAGAATTGGGAACTCAATTAAAAATGTCAAAATAAGTATAATTATTTTTCTTAAAAAAGGAAAAAAAGTGTTAATAATGATTTCCTATTTCAGAATCTTTTCACTACACAAAACACCAATTGAGGTCAAATTAAGAAAGTGGCCTAGAGATCATTTGGCTTCCAAACACCACAATGAAAATTGTATAGAATAAATATGTCTATTTTTAAATTTTAGCTGTATTCAACTAGCTAATCAATATTATCAATGAGATCGCCTAGATTTCTCAAGATATTATTGAAAATTCCCTGAATTATTTCCTTTGCTTATCATTAGAGTTCAAAATCTAACATATATGTACATTAATATATTCCCCCAAGGCATATATGTATATAACACTAAAACAATTAATAAATTGAGGATGATTTATTTTTGTAACTGATCCATCCAGAGAGTTAACATAATTTTGATCTGACTTGCCTTAATGTCACATGCCATTAAATTCCCTTCTAGAGCTGAAGAAGAACAAATTTCAAAATTTGGATTTTTTTCCCCCTTACTTGAATGGAAATGAAGAAAATAACTTATACCTTTGAGTTTATTGTTTTTGTAGAGAACAAATTTATTTTGTCTATTTGAATCACAGAGTTTCCTTTAGTTGTAGTATAAGGTTGCAAAGTATTCATATTCCCTAGCTTTTCCTTAAAAAGATCCTCCCAGTTCATTGGGCACATCAACATTTTTATTGCCTCTGATATCCAGTGTCTGCTATCTGCCTCTGCCCCAGTTCTATGTGTATCTTTTGTACTCCCTCACATTTAAAGAAGAAAATCTGTTTCCTTAAAAGTAGTTTTCTACCCTGAGGAGGTTCAGGGGAAAAAAGGCAAGAAGATGGGATAATCCCTTATACACTGTTTATGGCAGCATACAATGAGTAAGGTTTTGTATGTCTACATATGGTGCAAGTGTTGTTTTAATTCAACCCTTGGGATGTGAATCCAATAATGCTGCCAACACACACTTTTCTCATTGCTCTGATAATGAAATCTGAGTACAGCCAAAAGCACAAATTTTCTATTTGCATGCTATTGCAATAGTCCTTTATATGTACCATACACAGTACCCAAGTTGGCATATGTGTAGATAATATTTGTGAATATATAATATATACAATCCTTATCTTTGATCATTGCAAGGAAATGTTTGTTTTATTTTCACTGATAGTTCATGTTAAGTACTCCAGAAAACCGTGAAGTATTTTATATTTTCCATTTGTTTTTACTTTATTTGGATAAGTACAGCATCTTCCTTTTATATTCGGGCCATATCATTTTAAAAACATGTGTTCAGATTTGTGTTGACCCAAACGCATCTCAAGCATACCATTCAGTATAAAATGTCCAAACACATTGTAATCTCCCATTGGAACTAATGTTTCAGCAAGCTGCTTTCCTCCTGGATCTATTTCAGGAGTTTTTTGGCCCAAGCACAGAGAGGTGTCCACTGATTTTACAACCAAAGCCTGACATATGGTATTTTCAAAACCAAAGTATTGCGTGTAGGAAGCTTTTCATACTTAGGTCAAAGTATCTCTCGGAGACAAGGCATGTGTGGGCTAAATCTGCAGCCCACCTGATTCTCCAGACCTGTGTACCATATACATTAAAGTCAGGATTTTGTTGTGTATTTTCTTCAATCAGGGTGAGAATTCTTGCATATAGTAAATCATAACTTCACCTTTTTCTTTATCACACAGGATAGTATGCTTTATGATTGATTAGCCTAGGCTATGGCAGAGCGGAGGCCTAGAAGCCAAGAGACTGAATATGCATAATAGGTCAACTAAAGTCACCATTAAAAAACTTTCTGCATATGACATTTCACTGATATCCAGACAAAAAGAGAATTATAAGGAAAGAACTGCAAAGGGTACCACACACATTTTCCATAATTTTCTTAATCTCTTACCCAGAGCTTGAGAAAGAACAATGGTTGAATAATGATTCCCTAGTTTGTCTTTTCTCATTAAATGCCTAGAGAGAAAGCACTTAGAGAAAAAGTTTCCAAAGATTAAAGAGTAGAAAAATAATTCCATTCTCTAATACAAATGAAATAAAGAGATTAAATACACATACTACAAATTAATTTTTCTTGAACATTTATCTAAATTCCCTCAAAAGATAGGACCATGTAGAACTTAAGCAAAAAACACTAAAGAAACTCTTGTGAGTTTAGAGTAGTGGTTCAAGTAAACAGTTCCTTAGGCCAGAAACACAAGAGCAACTGAACCAGAATAAAATATAATTGGAAATAATTTAATAAAATTAATAAAAATACAATAGAATGTAAATCTTGTTAACATGTAGTTTTCTAAGTAATTAAGTGATCTGCTGTGATCCTTATATATTTGTAGGAACCTCCCCCTCCACTTCTATTATTTGTATTTGAATTTTATGGTTTATAGCAATGGAAAGTTAACCATACTTTGCCTCAACAACGTCAGTGCCAAAAGTCTAAAAATTATTCTTTAGAGAGTAGATTGTTGGATGGATGTGGAAGAGTTATCAACAATGAAAATTACCTTTATGGTTGTCTACCCTTTAGATTAATTTCACTATCCATAATTTACCTCAATGATTACCTCAACAACATTATTCTTGGCAAAAATATTATTTGATATTTTTTTCTGAGTGATTGTTGAAAATTGTTGAGGTATGTTTAAATTGAAAACAAGTTGAATATAAATCAATCTTTCTAATGCCAACAATTTACCTACCTTTATAGGTTTTTTAAGTTCTAAAATAATTACCATGCTAATAAAACTACTTCTTTGCTAATTTAAAAGATCTACAAGGCTATTTCATTTGAAAACACCAGTTAGTACTTCATTTAGAAATACTTCTACACACAAGTGGAGTTATTCAGGTACTGAGCTATGTAGCAAATCATTGTTTGTATTGTTATGAGATGAATAATCTGGTGATTACCTTTGAATTCTGTTAGGTATTCTAGGCCTGTCCTCTCATATGGAAACAATTTGTCACCAAGCCCATTCCTAAGGCCCTTCACATTGGTTAGGAGTACTCTGTTGGTATAATCCTTGAGAAGTTAGAGGTATCTATGAAAAATCATGACATACCACTTCAGTAGATGTACAAATACAAAAGTAAATAATTGAACTTTTCCACTTTTTAAGAGAGATTAAGAGAAATACACATAAATACAGAGAGAGAGAGAGAGAGAGAGAGAGAGAGAGAGAGAGGGAGGGAAGGAGAAAGAGAGAGAGAGACAGACAGACAGACAGAGACAGAGAAGGGGGAAGGAAGGAGGGAGAAAGAAAAAAAAAACACGCATAGCAATAATGAATAGAAAACCATCTTAACTTTGGTTTTAAGTTTCACTTTGGACGAAGTGATGATGGACAAATCATAGTTTTCAGTCCTCTAAAAGACTCTCTAAAATAATTTGCAGAGAAAGTGAAAAACTAAATGGATAGAGGGAGTTACCTCGTCATATATAAGTGAAGTCACAAGCCAAATCTTTATTCCCAAGCATTATCTTAAAAAAAAATTATTGTAGTGGTCTTGTTGAATTGGATTAGGTACCATAAGGCCCCGAGTTCTAGACCATTCTCTATCATTACCTGTTTAACCTTAAACAAACAGTCAAACTCTGACTTTATTTTGTCATCAACAAATGAAGATAACTTTTTTTTGTCCTGCTTACTTTGTGGTAAAGAACAAATATAATGATGTGCGCCAAAGATGGATATTATGTAAAGGATAGACTTCTTCTCAGGTATCTCAACAAAGGTTCATAGCCCCTCTATGCCTTTCCAGCCTATGCTTCTCTTATTTATGGACTTTGATTTTTATGTCCTTTTCCAAACTATTGTAAATGAAACCAAAAAAGTTATACCTTAACACTACTGACTAAATTTTTAAGGGAGTGGGAAGGAATTCAACATGATTGTTAATAAATGCTAATTGTTATCACCTGGACAATGTAAGATATATATTTTCTTTTTAAATGTGGTCAACCACTAAGCAAATCAACACATTTAGAAAAATAAACAAAATACTGTGTATTTATCTCTAAAGTGCTGATTTCATTAGTGTCTTACCTCATATGTTTTGAACTTGTAAAAACTACAATGAGAACCACACTTATGTAGTAAACTATTACTTAGCTGCTTATTAACAATTTGTAAAGAACAATAATTCTTGAGTAATCTTTCTTTATGTCAACATACTGTGTTATGTTATTAGCCAAATTAATTATCTAAGTGAGTATTATAAGTCATGGAAAATTGCTATATCTTTTTCAATGTTAGAATTTGGCACTGCCTCACTTGCAACACAAAACATTGAGTCAAACAGTAGGACAGACCTAGTGATGTCATAAAAGCAAATCAACAAAAAAAATTAAAACAGAAACAGACAAGCAAGAACTAGCTGGAATGTTTGCCAAACACCCAGATGCCAAGAATTCTTTGCACAGCGATCCATCTCCCTCTTTTCCCCTAGACACACTCTCCATAGGAAAGATATTTGCATAACCTTCTGCTGCATTCTGAAGGCCACATTTTTAGTGCCTGAAGTTATACATATAATTTTTTGTTAAAAGTTAAAGGGAATTCTGCTTCCTTTGCTTGGTACTGCTCAGGGCATATTGCTCTTATGTTGAATGATTCTGCCATATAATTGAAAATATAAAGAGGGCAAGCTAAAATAAAGTAGTATCCAAGAGTGACAGTCAATGCTGTACTCTGAGGTCTATTTTTTTTTCTTTTGCAGTGAAGTGTAGCAAAGCAATTTCTGCCTTACTAGTGAACCAGGAATGATGAGGTTTTTGTCACTCCTCCTTCCTCTTCCTTTCACCCTCCTCTAAAACCTGGTGCCCTGTGTACAGATATACTGTATGCCATATAGTATTATTATTTTTGCTATTTTAAATTCATAGATTTTTTTCCATTACCAGATAGCTAGCTCAGTTACATGGAAATGACATAACTGATTTGTTGCCTTCAGTACTATATACAGTAGACTGGCCATGCCTTTGTTACTGTAAATTTTACTTCTGAGATGAGGGGGATAAAACATTACATACTTATCCAGGTCTTAGAGTGAGGAGTGAGGATTTTTTTTTCCTTTTTGCAAGTTTTTATCCTAAATTGACTTAAAAAAAATTTAGCACAATGGAGGAAAAAAAGAGCACAGCTTCTTTGGGTGGGGAAGGAAGGGCAGGAGGGAAGAGGGGATCTCCTAAATGTGTTAAGTTTGTGCCAAATTTTTTAATAGCTATAGCCTTATCCAGGAAACATTTATTTCTCTTGGGCTCTTTATATTTATAAATCAGCTATACAGAGAAGCAAAAAAAAGCTCCCTCCCCCCAAGAAAGTTTGAAATGAAGATTTCAGATGGAAAACTTTTACCTACATAAGAATTACCTATAAAAACAGGTGGTCCTGATAGGATTTTCAAAGGACTTTCCCATTTAAAAAAAATAGATCTGTGATTTCTATAGAGAATTCATGATAAAGACATTTCCTCCATCAGTATAGATCAAATATTCTGAAACTCAATATCAAAGATGATGTGGCTGGACCCAAGTCAAAGAGTTCAAATGTGACCTCAAACATTTATTAGCCATGTGATCCTAGGCTGTTTGCCTCAGTTTCTACTAAAGAAAAAAGGGGATAATAACAGCACCTACCTCTCAGAGTTTTTTGAGGGTAAATTAATGCTAATAATTGTAAAGTGCTTAACACAATAGTTGACACATAAGAACTATTTAAATGTTAGATTTTTACTACTACTACTACTACTACTACTACTACTACTACTACTACTACTACTACTACTACTACTACAATTATTATTATTTTGTGGGGTGGTATTAAGAAGTGACTTGCCTATACTTGCAGAAGGAGCATTTGTTTTGCTTGAAGCCAGTTGTCTTATTCCCTCATCTCCTTTCACATGACTCCTTAAAGTCACTATACTAGTTGCCTTTTTTTTTTAAATAAAAAAGTGAATGGTAAATAATGTTTACTAGAGGCTGTGTTTTAAAATTTAAAGAGGTTTTTAACATGATAATTTTTTTCTTTGGTAAATACAAAGCACAAAGAACTTGACAGTATTATAAACAGAATAATAATAAGAAAAAATAGACTTAAAAAAAGAACTGTAATTGCTATCTTAAGGAATTTATAGACTTATCAGTACAAAACTGGAAAGAACTTCAGAAGTTATCTATTCAAATCTTTTTATAGTATCTATGAAGAAATAGAAATAACTTACTCCAAAAAGGAGAAATAACTTACTCAGAGTCCCACGAGTTTTAAGTGTCATAACTGGAATTAGAAAACCATCTCTATGATTGAGGCCAGTTCCGATGATCTTGTGATGAAGAGAGTCATCTACAACCAGAGAGAGGACTGTGGGAACTGATTGTGATCACAACATAGGATTTTCACTCTTTTTGTTGTTGTTTGCTTGCATTTTGTTTTCTTTCTGATTTTGTTTTCTTTTTGATCTGATTTTTCTTGTGCAAGGTAATTGTATACATATGTATACATATATTGAATTTAACATATATTTTAACATGTTTAACATATATTGGACTATTTGCCATTTAGGGGAGGGGGTGGAGGGAAGGAAAGAAAAATTTGGAAAACAAGGTTTTGCAAGGGTCAATGTTGAAAAATTATCCATTCATATGTTTTGAAAATAAAAAGCTTTAATAAAAAAAGACAAAAAAAAAAGAAAACCATCACTAGTTTTCTGACACAGGACTTTAAGTTCAAAGCTGGTCAACTAGATTGATTTAATTTAAATTGATTCAGTTGAAGATTAGCAAAATGAAAATGGCTTTGTTTTGGTAGATGGAATTCCAAACCATGCTTCCTACACTATTTAAAAGTCAGTCCATGTGTTACTGACTAGACCCTTGACCAACATGTCAGGGCCTTGCCAAAGACAAGACATGCTATGGAATGTTTTTGAATGCAGACTGTAACTAAGTATGGTTTGCCCCTACTACTTGAAGTCTTCCTGAGTGCTGGCTACTGTAATTATCTAATCATACAGGTAACACCTCCTTTGTGAAGTATCAGTCACAGCTGCATATACTCTCTGCACTTTTTGTAAGTGCATAGGGTTGGGAAATACTAGCAAGTTAAAGGCAAAGTACTCCAGTTTGCATTTAGGCATGCCAAGGGTTGACAATGAAGAAATTCTTTGCAAAACATTGCTACTCGTTCATCGGTTGCAGCCTTTATCACTTTACTCAAGGAAAAGACTGCCTGACGCCAACACAAGCGGTGTAGATAAATGCTGTCTTCAGCTCTGCACTTCTTGGCAAGTAGAGAACAACAAATAAGGTGAGAGAGCCAGGAAAGAGGCCATGTAGAGTGTTGTGTTGTTTTTTTCCCCTCCAGAATAAGCATCTACTTAAATAGACTATTGCACTTTCTCTGTGGGTTTGTTGGTTCAGTCAGGGAAAAGATTTGCTTTTCCCAAGTCTGTGAAAGATGGATCTAAGGAATGTAATAGTTGAACTTAACCAAAAAATTCCCCATTTCTGTCATGGTTTCACAACACTAACAATAACTTCCATATTAAGCATAGGAAAGAGGGAATGGGGGAGGCAGTTATGCTTGGGCCTGCCTTCAATTCTGGCAAAAATAAACTCAAATGGAGTTTAAAAAAAGATTCTTTTATGGGTCAAAAATTGTAATGAACCTGTTCAAATTTTTCTCCTTCATACACATTTAGTGTTCTTATTACTTTGGTTTGGAGCACATATGCCAAGATTCCACATGTTTTTTTCCGGTATGGAAAGGAGGAGAGAAAAATATATTCCCACTCTTCCCTATGAAAATAATGAATCATGGGTATTGCAGTAGCTTGAACTGATGAACTTTTAATATCTTTATATCATATATTCAGTGATCTAATCCATAAGAAAAAGCTGCTAACTAAAAGGCAATTAAGGATAGATTACCTTTCATCATGCTGAAGCAGCATCATGGTATAGTGTAAAGAGTAGACCTGGATTCAAATAGTGGCTCTACTAGTTACTGCTGATGTCACCTTGGATCACTCATTTCCTGTCTCTAGATCTTTGTTTCCTCATTTAGAAAATGAGGAAGTTGGGCATGATGCTTTCAGGGGCCCTTTACAATTCTGCATCTGCATGATCTTATGACAATAAAAGTTTTCTTAAGTACTCAGTGAAGCTGCATTGGCGAGAGCAGTGGCTTTGGAATCAAAAAACAACAAAAAACAATTTAAATCCTGGCTTCTTGTTAGAGGCATTAGGGGTTGGTAATTAAAAAACAATTTATCCCATGGCATTGCTTGCCTTGTCAGTGGGTGGGGAAGGGGCAGGAGAGAGGGAGAAAATATGGAACTCAAAATTTTTGAAAAAAATGAATGTTAATTTTTTTAAAATTGCATATGTCTTTTTTCTGTTCCCAGCTGACAAGATGACCAAAAAGAGGGGAAACAACTGGTTCCAAGAAAGGCTGGGACCATGTGCAGCCCATGCTTTTGCTGCATGCTCAAGGACAAGGCCATCAAGAAGTTAGCAATCCATAATAATATTGTGGAAGCCATGGCAGTCAGAGACATCTCTGACTCCTATGTGCTTCCCAAACTGTTCGTGAGACTACATTACTGTGTGAGCTGCGTGATCCACAGCAAGGTAGTGAGGAATCCTCCCGGGAGGCATGAAAGGATTGGACATCCTCACCCTGCTTCAGACCTGCAGGTGCTGCCTCCAAACCCCCTCCAAAGCCCATGTAAAGAGCTATCTGCCCTCCAACATGTCAGAGGAAAATAAAATTGTTGGTTGGTCTAACTCCCCCCCCCCAAAAAAAAGCATATGTTCAAAAAAGAATAATGGGCTAATCACATGGAAAGAGTGAGCATAAAAAAATGAAATGTCAGAGTTCTAATGTCATCCTTGGGAATAATAGCAATAACAATAATAGAACATTTCTGTAGATCTTTAAGATATGCAAAATGCTTTACAAATATGACCTCATTTCCTTCTTACAACTGCTCAATGTAGGTGATCTCTATTTTACAGATTAGGAAATTGATCGTGACTTGCTCGGGATCACACAGATAGTAAACATCTGAGGCTATGTTTAGTCCAGTGCTCTGTCCACTGAACCACATCACTAGCTCTTGAAAGACCTTAGCATTTGGAGTGGACTCCCAAAGATGCACTCCACAGAAGACTTGCACAAAAGTTTCTCAGGATGGATAGATGCGGATCTAATTCTAAAGGGAACTGTTGCTACTGAATACCTAAATTGATAGTTCATCAATCCTTTTAAATATTTAAATACATAGAGAAGATCACATAAAATAACATGCATATAAGAGCAGATAAATTGCAAAGCGTCTAAATCTGTATTCATAACTCATATTTTTTATAGAACTTTGAGAGTGGGCTTTAAAAAAGTTGGTGAGTAGGTTGAGTCTTTTTTTTTTCCTTTTTAAGGCTTTCAGGCCCATAACAGGCTAGCAAACTACATTCCTTATTACAATCTTGTGAGGGAAGTACTGAAAGTATCATTATCCCGATTTTCACAGGAAATTCCCCAAATCCACAGGACTTTTAAACATTTAAATGAGAATTAACCATTACTAGAATAAGTTTAATAGAATTTAACCCCAAGATGGTGAAAATTAGAGCTTTGCTATACCTTGTTTCTTTTCCCCAGGAATTTCTCTACAAAAAGAAAATGTCCAGGGAGCCTCCATCTTCTAGAAAGGGTCTAGAATCTTGGGATTTCTCATTCTTCAAGGCCTTATGTCCTAATATTACAAGTCTCATCCCAAATTTTCTCCCCTTTTTTTTCTCTCCAGCAGCTGAATTTAACCAGTAATTTGGGTGTGAATACTTTATTTGCCAATGGTGAAATTTGTGATGGTTGACCTGAATTTCAGAACTACCAGTTATTATTCCAGTCAGTTAAAACCAATTATTTTCCTTGACCACAAGTCCACCATTTTTATAACATTTTGCTGTTTTTTTTTATAACCTCTTAGACATACAGATGATTTTTCTCTTTAAAAATTGTTTTGATCTCTATACATCTCAAACCTATGCTATAGACTATTGTTTATTTCTCTTAAGGAAACAAAAATAAATCAGAAATAAAGAAAAAAGGGTGTTCAACTTTAGAATTGGTATGCACACCAGAGGAAAAGCATTTCTTTGGTATGGAATGTGGAATTGATAGAAAAAATACCCTCTTGAAAATCTGGATGGATAGTCATCACCTGCAACTAACATATCGTAAAATGTCACTAAGGTGACATTCATGAAATAATGAGATTGATCTGTGCTTGGTCAAGAGAAATGAATCTCTGCTTGACAATCCCACCTGTATGAGGTATTGTTCCAGGTCAAGAGATTGGTGTGAGTTCTTACCTTCCTCTAGAGTCACCTGGGAATGGTCAAGATTAATAATGCATGTCAAACAACAAAAGTAGGCGGCCTATGCAGGTGTGAAAGTTTTGGCTTTGTTTCTAGCTTTAACTGTTTTCAGTAAAATGATATTTACAGTAAGGTTCATTCCTTTATTCAGCTAGTGGTTTGAATGTTGTGGTCCGCCCCCCCCCCCCCCCCCCGTGGAAGATAACATACCTGTCACATCCTATTCTCTTCACAATTAACACATTCCTGAATTTGTGGGTTGGATTAGTTTTATTAGCCACAAACCCTTTCACCTGAGAGCAGGACTCCTGTATTTATCTTAGAGGGTAGAGGTAGAGGTAGTTTTGTTCAGTGTTTATGAGTAATGGATACCTTTACTTCCTCCACCTCTACTGTGGGGTTATCACTTGCAACTGATTCAAGCAAATGGAAAGTATATTCCTCATACTTACCCATCTCTATACCTACTTAAGAAATGAAACAGTTGGGCTATAAATGTCATCATTACCTTAAATTTTTCATATATGCACATATATTAAATAAGCATATTTAATACATATGCATTTGGCAACTGTCCCCAAAGACCCAAAAAAGAATCTCCTACCATCTTTAATAATACTCATTTAAGCAAAATATAGCATGAAGAGGTAATGCAATCCAGAGCCCTGAGTAATCCCAGCACCAGTTTCTTGGGATTTTCAGTAGTTATTGAAACTTATGAACATTTCTAGCTTTTCTCTGAGTCCTCCTGAAAACAGGTCTGTCCTTGAGGTGTCAGATTAACACTCCACTCAGAAGACAAATTGTTCGTGGGCACACTGGACATATGAGAGCCATTAGACGCTGCACTTTGCATTCTTGAAAAATGAAAAATTCTAGGCAACATTACATTTTATAAATGCAAGATGTTTATTATTACAGCACCAGCAATAAATGTTTAGAAACTGGAGAGGGTTCACGATGGCTCTGACTAGGAACATATGACTATGGAGCCCATTGGACGTGGAGCCATTGATTTTTGGCATTAAACAAAGGGTCTGGAAGTGATTATGTATTTAGCCCTCTATGAGTATTTAATTATATCAATAGGAGAACACAATTTTTGTTGCATGCATAGTGATGAATGTCTTCATTTATTCGTGTTACTATGCATGATAGATGAGTTCAAACCAGATGCTCTAACTCTCTTGCAATTTGGTTAAATGAATTAAGCCAAATTCTTTGAAATTGCAGGGGACACCTCATGGACACCATTAAGAATACAGAGCACGTAGACTCTCTTTGTTGAATTTCTTTTCAGGTCAATATGTAAACAACCAGACATCCACATCTTTTTACCTGTGTGTTCAGTAATTTTTCCCTCAGGGCTGAGAGAAATCCCATTTTCTGATGAGGGTTATTTTGCACCTCTCTCATCATATATTCATCTTACAATAATCCTTGCTTGGCTATGTAGTTACTATTGTAGAATTTGGAATCGCCAGCAGGGTCAGATATTAGAAGAGACTTATCCAGAAATAATTATAGTTCATATCCTAGAGCCCAAAGGCCTTTTGAACAAATGACTACAGCTGAGTCACAGGCTAGGATTTTTTGTGTGTGTGTGTGTGTGTGTGTGTGTGTGTGTATTTGTATGGTTTTAGATTGTGAATGGGTTGTACTTAGGAGGGGAAATAAAGAGTTCCTGGCTAAAAAAATGGTTCCTCTTGTCTGTGTACCTGAGGGAGTAAAAATATTGTACTCAAACCTACTTGCAGAGAATGACAAGCAAAGAGATTTTAAGATCACAAAAGTTTTTAAAAGCACAATTTAACTGGCTGTGCTTCATAGGGTTATGGATAGGAAATTGCTATCCAAGCTGTAAATGCCATAAAAATGAAATTCATTATTTGTCAATGAAGATTTTTGGGAATTTCAACATCCCATTTTGAAGTACGCTTTTTCTTAATCTTCCAAATACTTTTAAAAATAATTAAATAAGCAAAAATTGCATCTGACCTGAACTTGCACTTATCTAGAGGCAGTTTGGCATTGAGACAGAAAGCAGACATCAAAATTAGGAAGACTTGGCTCAATTCTCTCCTTTTACATATATCAGCTTTGTGTGCCTGGGCAAACTGCTTAATCTCTCAATGGTCTAGGCAAGTCTCTAACGTATACATTTTTAAAGAAGGTGCCAACTTGCATTGGTACAAGGAGTTGCCTCACTTACAATTTCTGGACCAGCAGCTTTCACAGTGTGATCTGGGGACATCTGGGTTTTCTGAAACCTTTCAGGGGACTGGAGTGGTCAAAACTTTTTTTTTTTTAACAATCATGCTACATTTTTAAAATTTCTAATATTGAAGAGTTATAATCCACAAAAACAAAGCCTTCTTTAGGGTGGTCTTCATTTTTAAGAGTATAAAAGATTCTTGAGATTAAAATGTTTGAGAACTGCTGCCTTGTACCAATAAAATCATATTTCTAGTCCCTATCCCCTTTTTCCTCCTCTATGTGTGGCCTAATGGAAATAACATTAGATTAGGTGTCAAAAAACTTGGTTTTTCTTACTATCTGTGTGACCTTAGTTCTAGTGCAGTGCTTAGAAGAGTGCCTGGAACATAAAAGGCATTTAATAAATGTATGAACAACTGACTTAATCCTTCTAGAACTTTGTTTCCTCCTTGGTAAAATGAGAACTTTGAACTAAAAGATTTCTTAGGAAATAGGATTAAGAACCTGAAACAACTTCTGAACAAGAAGTTCAAATGCATAATTTCATGGAGAAGTAAGGTGAAGGGAAAGGAAGTTAATTATTTGTCCAAGATAGTAAATTTTAGAGGCAGATTTGAACTCAGACCCTCTGACTCCATAAGCAATAAGCATTTCATTACATTATATTAGCCCCCAAAATTAAATCCTATGATTCTGTAATTAACATTACCATTCCTTTCTCCCTTTCTACCATTTATTATTTCATTCCATTGTAGTCATTTGTTAGGTAGGCCTCAGAGTTACTCCAATTACCCACAGATTAGAATCTGTTCACTTAGCCTTTCAGATACAGAATTTCAATTCCCAGCTCACCAGGGAGAGGCAAAGACATCAGAAATTGGTTTTAAACTACCTATACTCACAAGAAATGTACATATAAATTTGAATGCCAATTTATTAATTTACTGAGGTGGGGAGTCTTTATTTCAAATAGAATAACTAACTTCTCGGCCTTTTATAAATTAGTTGATATGTGTGTATATATATATATATAATTATCTTGGTAAAGATATTGAAATCATTTGCCATTTCATTCTCTAATTTATTTTACAAATGAAGAAACTGAGGCAAACACAATTAAGTGACTTGCCTAGGATCATACACAGTGCTAGTAGATGTCTGAGGCCTTTTTTTGAACTTGGGTCTTCTGGACTCCGTGTCTGACACTCTATCTACAACATACTTAGAAAACCACTTTAATTTCCAGAAGATGGCTTTTGGTAAGTATGAAATTATAATAAAAAGTACTTGTAGATCCTTGTATATATAATATCAAAACTAGTCTTTTCTACTGAAAGAATTAATAAAACATTTGTTAAATATTTATGTGCAAAACACTGGTCTAGGTGTGGGAATATAAATACAAAGTAAACTTAAAGAACTCATTAGTTAATAGGAGAGAAAATACATAGTAAAGTTTTCAGCTTCAGATCAGATGGAAAGTTCTCATATTCTGAAGTGTTCACTGTCAAAAGTTATTTCTGCTGAGGCAGCGAAGTGACATAATGAATAGAAGTTGGACTGGGAGTCAGGAGGACCTGAGTTCAAATTCAACTTCAGATTCAGTTCAAATTCAACAACTTATTAACTGTGTGACTATGGGCAAGTCACTTAGCTCCAATTGGCTCCCTTCTTCCCCCCAAAAAGTTATTTCTATTGATATTGAACAATTTGACAGTGCTAAGGACTTGAATGGCAAACACTTTCTTTTTTAGGTCTCCAATAGATGTAACTGCAGTACCTGTAGGAGCAGTTATTGGGTTGCATCTTCTCAGGATGACATCTGAAGGCATTGGAAGATTTGCTATTCCCAAAGCATTTTGGTCCGGGGTCCTAGACTGTCTCCATGGTGTCCTGAAGGCAATTATAATAATTTGACTAGGTTTTTGGCACATCATCTTCTCTTGGTATTCCCCCTACTTATCTGACCATACCTTCTCATTCTTGTTTGCAGGACTCTTATCCATATTATACCCTCTAATAATAGGTACCCCTCAAGGTTCCATCCTCCTCTTTATTTCTCTCTATATATTATCTCATTTGGTGATTTTTGTTCCCTCTCATGGATTTAAGTACTACATGCTGACAAATCTCAATGCTACTCATTCTGTCCTATCCCTTTGCTGACCTTCAATCTCCCATTTCCAATTGGTACACATCTTAAAATAAACACATCCAAAACCAAATTCACTATCTTTCCCCCTAAACCCTCCATCTACTATTATCTTCTCCATTACTTTTCTACTCCTACTGGTTCCCCAAGCTAGATGTCACCTTCAGCCTTCACTATTTCTCAACAGCTCTATCTAAGCTGTTGCCAACACATGAGTTTTCATCTTTGCAGCATCTCTCAAACATGGCCCCTTTTCATCCTTGATGTCACCAGCATTCTGATACATCTTTCTCACCTCATTCCACAATTAGTGCAAGTAAGTTATCTGCCTGTATCAAGTCTTTTCCCCATTATAGTCTGTCCATGAAATCAGTGACTAATGTCCCCTTCCTTCTCCATAAACTCCAGTGGCTCAAAAATCTTCTGCTTGGCATTCTAAGCCCTTCATAACCCAGCATTCTTCTACTATGAATTGTTATTATTGTTTGTCCCTCATTCTCAAAGAGGACATGACATCAGGAAAGGGATGACATGACATGCAAGGGTAATTGAATTTAAATGAAAAAGGGCTGTGTAAGATCACCACCCTCACTTTTTCCTCCAGAGCCATTTGGGTCCAGGGGCCAGACAGAGATCAGGATGACTGGAGATGGCCCTGGATGCCAGTAAGTGCCAGAGGATAGGGCCTCATGACTCTAGGTCTGATGGTCTATATAGCTACTTATCTGTAATTATCTTGTAAAAAAAGAAATATCTCTATACAAATAAGTTTCTATATACCTGTACAAAATCCATGAACTTAGGGAAAATATTAAGATGACCTTAAAGAGAAGTAAAGAAAAATGATGTTTTCAACCGTTGACTAGTAGGATAACCCTAAAAAGAAGTTAGGGTCCTAACAAGTTAGTGTACTAACCTCCAAAGGAAATTAGTCATAACATTAAGAAAGATGCCATAAGGCAGGATATTATGCCATTGATTGGTGAGCTAAATTCCAAGAAAAGTTAGCCAGTAGTTTTCAAAAGACAAAAAAACTTTACCTAAAATAGATGTCAAAATTACTATTAAAAGTATAATAAAGATATAGATGTTTATTTATGTTGATATGGAATTTAAATTCAGCCTCAGACACTTAACATTTCAAGTCCTTGGCCTGGAGCTGGAGTGATCAGAGACAGCAACTCTTGCACTGGCACTGTGAAAGAAGATACCTCACAGCTCATCTTCCCAAATAATTTGAAACAGCAGAAACTCTTCTAAATTCCAAAGTCCACATGACTTCTAGAGCATCAAAAGCACAGAATGAAAGTATAGAGGATGAACAAGTATTTTCAGAGGTTTTCCTGAAAACTTTAGATTACACTGCACATTTTAATAATTTTAAAAACAGGGAAACCATTGCTAGTATTTGGAGTTTGTTACTTCCATAAGTTTGAGTTGGCTTGTTTAGCAAACCTTTGTTCTGAGACAGACAGCAGGATAAGCTAAGGCTCTGATTTCAAACCTGGAGGGTCAATTTGAAGATGAGGAATTACAAGAGATTCTTGATGATATCCAGCTTAAAAGGAGCTTCCAGTATTAGTACCAGGGATTCAGCCATTGAATGAAGACAGAAGAGGAAACTTCCCAAAATTCTTCTACAGCTAAAAAGAGATTTTCCCTCCAGAGACTGTATTTGAAATTTAGTCACAAAAGTTGATCAAGCTTCCTGTGGACAAGGCAATGCAGAACAGTCTTGCATTAACAAGTAATTCAGACTTGTGAACAGTTGTGATTCTGATTGACTCTGAATATTTGAGATGTGGCAAAGGAATGCCATATAATTTTTTATTAAAGCTTTTTATTTTAAAAACATATGCCTGGATAATTTTTCAACATTGACCCTTGCAAAACCTTGTGTTCCAAATTTCCCCTCTTTCCCCCCCACTCCCTAAACAGCAAGTGGTCCAATATATGTTATACATGTTAAAATAAATGTTAAATTCAATGTAGTTAAACATATTTATACAATCATTTTGCTGCACAAGAAAAATCAGATAAAAAGGAAAGAAAATGAGTAAGAAAACAAAATGCAAACAAACAACAAAAAGAGTGAAAATGCTATATTGTGATCCATACTGAGTTCCCACTCCCTCTCTCTGAGTGTAGATGGCTTTCATCATGACAAAATTATTGGAACTGGTCTCATCTCATTCCTGGAAAGAGTCATGTGCATCAGAATTGATCATCATGTAATATTGCTGTTGCCATGTACAATAAGCTCCTGGTTCTGCTCATTTCATTTAGTACCAGTTCATGTTAGTCTCTCCAGGCATCTCTGAAATCATCCTGCTGATCATTTCTTACAGAACAATAATATTCCATAACATTCACATACCATAACTTATTCAGCTATTCTCCAACTGATGGGCACTCACTCAGTTTCCAGTTTCTTGCCACTACAAAAAGACCTGACACAAACAATTTATTTTATTTTATTTTATTTTTTTAGTTCAACTTGTTCAGTTTATTGATAAAGGTCAAACTAAAAAGTGTCAAAAGCAAGGATTTGATCTTAAGTCCTCTGACTTGAGAGGCAGTATTTGGGTTTTTTTTTTTCTTCAAAACATATGTATGGGTAATTCTTCAACATTGATACTTACAAAGCTTTCCGTTACAAATTTTCCCCCCCAGTCCCCTCCGCTCCCCTAGATGGGAGGTCCCTACATATTAATTATGTTAAAATACTTGACAAATAGAATATATGTATACATATTTCCACACTTATCATTGTTGTTCAAGAAAAATCGTATCTACAAGAAAGAAAAATCAGAAAAAGGAAACACAATGCAAGCAAACATCAATTGAGAGCATGAACATGTTATGTTGTGGTCCACATTAACATCTTCAGTGAACAATTGGAACTGGTTTGAATCACCTCATTGTTGAAGAGAGTCATGTCCATCAGAATTGATCATCATATAGTATTGTTGTTGCTGTGTATAATGATCTCCTGGTTCTGCTCATTTCACTCAGCATCAATCAGTTCATGCAAGTCTCTCCAGGCCTCTCTGAAATCATCCTGCTGGTCGTTTCTCATAGAACAATAATATTCCATAATATTCATATACCATAATTTATTCAGCCATTCTCCAATTGATGGACATTCATTCAATTTCCAGTTTCTAGCCACTACAAAAAGGGCTGCCACAAACATTCTCGAACAGGTGGGTCCCTTTCCCTCCTTTACAATCTCTTTGGGATATAGGCCTAGTAGAAACACTGCGGGGTCAAAGGGTATGCACAGTTTGATAACTTTTTGAGCATAGTTCCAAATTGTTCTCCAGAATGGCTGGATCCATTCACAGTTCCACCAACAATGAATCAGTGTCCCAGCCTTCCCACATCCCCTCCAACATTCATCATTATCTTTTCCTGTCATTTTAGCCAATCTGACAGGGGACACAAACATTTTAATAGCACAGAATCTTAAAGAGACTTTAGGTTTATTTCCTTAAATGAAGGGGTTTCATGTAAGGTAGTGGAGCAGTACCTAGATGCTTGTAAAATTCTCTACATCTCTTCTCTTGAAGGGAAATAATTAAGGGTAAAGAGTGAATTGGTAGAATTTAGCCTATAAATACATATAGCATGTTATTGACTACCTCCTATCACTGAATTTGTCACTTCATTGATATTCACATTTCTGGTTTAAATTTCAAAGTGTTTTGAAATACTATTGACCCCAAGATGGCGGAGTAAAAAGGTGACTTTCTGCCTCTCCTTCGAACTTCTCTCAAATCAACAATAAAATAAGCCTCTGAACTGATCTTCAAGTCAAGGAACTCAGAAATATTTGGGCACGGCTCTCTGGATAACTTCATATCAGGTTAGTCTGACTCGGACAGAGAGATAAATAGACGACTCCTGTGTAGGCCAGAAGTGAGGGTGACTCAGCTCAGCTCATCATGGCAGAAATTCCAAACTCTAAACTCCAAATTCCAAACACCTGGAGCTTATCTGAGGCACTCAGGACACTCTATCCTGATTGGGGGCAGGTGTTCTGGCAGACTTGCCTTGTTTAAGGAGTAATTCGGGCTTAGTCCTAGCCCCCACCGGCCCAGCACCTTAAGTTAACTCCACAAAGTGCCCCAGGGCAAAGCTTTTCAGCTGCCTTTTTTTTCCCTACCTTAAAGAGATATCCACGCTGTCTAAAAAAATGATGAAGAAGTAAAAGAGAGCTCTCACTATAGACAGCTTTTATCAAGGCAAAGAAGCGTTGACCCCAGATCCAGAGGTTCCTTTAGACAAAACTCAAGAGAAAATCAGCAAGGACCATCACTGGTCCCCTTTTCAAAATGCCTTTCTGGAAGACTACATAAAGAACCTCAAAAGAGAGCTGGAGGATAAATGGGAAAATAAACTGAAATCAGTGCAAGAAGCATACAATATCTTGCAAGAAGGATATGATGCCCTGCAAAAGAGATATGAAAAAGACACCAATTTATTGAAAAATAAAATTAGTGAAGTGGAAAAAGAGTGCAATGAACAAACTGGCCAGTTAAAAAAGGAGCTTAAAAAGGTAACTGAAGAAAACAACACTTTAAAAACAAGAATTGAACAAATGCAAGTGAATGACTCACTAAGACTTCAAGAATCAGTCAAACAAAAACAAAAAATGAAAAATTAGAAGAAAATATGAAATATCTCCTAGGAAAAACAACTGACTTGGAAAATAGATCTAGGAGAGACAATCTAAGGATTATTGGACTTCCTGAAAGCCATGATGAAAAAAAGAATCTAAACACTATCTTCCAGGAAATCCTGAAGGAAAACTGCCCTGAGATTGTAGAATCAAAGGGCAAAATCACCATTGACAGAATTCACCAATCACCTCCTGAAAGAGACCCCAAGATTAAGACCCCAAGGAATATCATGGCTAAATTTCAGGACTATAGCACCAAGGAACAGATTCTGCTAGCAGCTAGAAAGAAACAATTCAAATACCCAAGATCAATAATTAGAATCACACAGGATCTGTCAGCCTCCACACTGAAGGATCGAAGGGCCTGGAACCAGATATTCTGAAGGGCAAAGGAACTTGGATTACAATCAAGAATAACCTATCCAGCTATAATGAGCATTATCCTCCAGGGAAGAAGATGGTCATTCAATGATATAGGTGAATTTCACCTATTTCTAATGAAAAGACCGGATCTGAACAAAAAATTCAACACCCAAACACAGAACTCAAGAGATGCATAAAAAGGTAAAAAGGAAAGGACTCTTGAGAACTTTATTTTTACTAGGGGGATACTTAAAGTTTGGAGGTATAATTAACTAGATACTACTTTGATAATATGAAAAAGAGAACTAGAGGGGAAAAGGTTGTCATACTGGGGAAAAGAGGGAAAAGTGGTAAAATAAGATCTAAAAAAAAAAGAAGGTAAAAACAAAGTAAAGTCACTTGAAGAGGCAAAGAAAACCTAATATAATTGAGAGAAAGAGGGGAGGGAGATGAGCATTGTGTAAATCTTACTCTTATCAGGTTGGGCTCTAAAAGTGTATATCAGACATTTGATTTCACATAGAAACTTGACTGTTGCTAGAGAGAAGTGGGAGGGAAAGGAGGAAAAGTAAGGGACAAACTAATAGAAGGGAAAATAGAAGAATCAGGGGAAAGGAGTAAAAACAGGGGGAGGGGATCTAAAGGGTGGAGTATTGTTTGGGGGAGGGGGTCATCAAAAGCAAAGTACTGAGGAGGGGGGAAGGGAAAAAGGGGAAAGGAAAGGGGAAAACATAACTTGGGTAAATAAGATGGCAGGAAATAAAGAATTAGTTATTCTAACTGTGAATGTGAATGGGATGAACTCTCCCATAAAGCGGAAGCGGATATCTGACTGGATTAAAAACCAGAATCCCACAATATGTTGTCTACAAGAAAAACATCTAAAACATAGTGACACATATAGGATGAAGGTAAACGACTGGAGCAGAAAATATTATGCTTCAGGTGAACAAAAAAAAGCAGGGGTAGCAATCCTTATCTCAGATCAAGTAAAAGCCAAGATAGATCTAATCAAAAGAGATAAGGAAGGAAACTATATTTTATTAAAGGGTACCATAGATAATGTAGCAATATCTATACTAAATATATATGCACCAAGTACAATAGCACACAAATTCCTAGGGGAGAAATTAAGAAAGATGCAAGAAGAAATAGACAGCCAAACGATACTAGTGGGGGATCTCAACCTTGCTCTCTCAGAATTAGATAAATCAAACTACAAAATAAACAAGAAAGAAACTAGGGAGATAAACCCATTGTTAGAAAAGTTAGGTATGATAGATCTATGGAGAAAGTTGAATGGAGACAGTAGGGAGTTTACTTTTTCCTCAGCAGTCCACAGAACCTATACAAAAATTGACTATGTGTTAGGGCATAAAAACCTCAAAATCAAATGCAGAAAGGCAGAAATAGTAAATGCATCCTTTTCAGATCATGATGCAATAAAAAACACATGCAATATAAGGCCAGGAGAAAATAAACCAAAAGTTAATTGGAAATTAAATAATCTAATCCTGAAGAATGAATGGGTGAAAGAGCAAATCATAGACACAATCAATAATTTCATCCAGGAGAATGACAATAATGAGACAACATACCAAAATTTGTGGGATACGGACAAAGTGGTTATAAGAGGCAATTTTATATCTCTAGATGCTTACTTGCATAAAATAGAGAAAGAAAAGATCAACGAATTGGGCTTATTATTAAAAAAAAACTAGAAAAAGAACAAATTAAAAACCCTCAATTAAACACCAAATTGGAAATTCTAAAAGTAAAAGGAGAAATTAATAAAATTGAAAATAAGAAAACTATTGAGTTAATAAATAAAACTGAGTTGATTCTACGAAAAAGCTAACAAAATAGATAAGCCTTTAGTTAATTTGATAATATAAAGGAAAGAGGAAAATCAAATTGTTAGTCTCAAGAATGATAAGTGAGAACTTTCCTCCAATGAAGAGGAAATTAGAGCAATAATTAGGAGTTACTTTGCCCAACTTTATGCCAGTAAGTTTGATAATCTAAATGAAATGGAGGAATATCTACAAAAATATAGATTGCCCAGGTTAACAGAAGAGGATATAAATTATTTAAATAGCCCCATATCAGAAAAAGAAATAGAACAAGCTATTAACCAACTCCCTAAGAAAAAATCTCCAGGGCCACATGGATTTACATGTGAATTCTACAAAACATTCAAAGAACAATTAATTCCAATACTACACAAACTATTTGAGAAAATAGGGACAGAAGGTATACTGCCAGAATCCTTCTATGAGACCGATATGGTGCTGATAGCTAAACCAGGTAGGGTGAAAACAGAGAAAGAAAACTATAGACCCATTTCCCTAATGAATATTGATGCAAAAAATTTAAATAAGATATTAGCAATGAGATTACAGAAAGTCATCCCCAGGATAGTACACTATGACCAAGTAGGATTTATACCAGGGATGCAGGGCTGGTTCAATATTAGGAAAACTATCAGCATAATTAATTATATTAATAACCAAATTAACAAAAAACATATGATTATCTCAATAGATGCAGAAAAAGCCTTTGATAAAATCCAACACCCTTTCCTATTAAAAACACTAGAGAGTATAGGAATAAATGGGCTTTTCTTTAAAATGATCAATAGCATCTATTTAAAACCATCAGCAAGCATCATAAGTAATGGAGACAAACTAAAACCATTGCCAATAAGATCAGGAGTGAAACAAGGCTGCCGACTGTCACCATTACTATTTAATATTGTATTAGAAATGTTAGCTTTAGCAATAAGAGAAGAAAAAGAGATAAAAAGAATCAGAGTAGGTAATGAAGAAACCAAATTATCACTCTTTGCAGATGACATGATGGTATACTTAGAGAACCCTAGAGACTCAACTAAAAAACTACTAGAAACAATTCACAACTTTAGCAAAGTGGCAGGATTCAAAATTAATCCACATAAATCATCAGCATTTTTATATATTACCAACAAAGTTCAGCAGCAAGAGATACAAAAAGAAATTCCATTCCAAATAACGGATGATAGGATAAAATATTTGGGAATCTATCTGCCAAGGAAAAGCCAGAAACTATACGAACTAAATTACAAAGCACTTTCCACACAAATAAAATCAGACCTAATCAATTGGATAAATATTAAGTGCTCATGGGTAGGCAGAGCGAACATAATAAAAATGACAATACTACCCAAAGTAATCTACTTATTTAGTGCCATACCAATCAAACTCCCAAGAAATTATTTTACAGATCTAGAAAAAATAGTAGCAAAGTTCATTTGGAAGAACAAAAGGTCAAGGATTTCAAGGGGATTAATGAAAAAAAAAGTCAGATGAAGGTGGCCTTGCTGTACCAAATCTAAAACTATATTATAAAGCAGCGGTCATCAAAAGTGTTTGGTACTGGCTAAGAAATAGAGCAGTCGATCAGTGGCACAGGATAGGATATCAGGACAACCTAGCCATTAACCTTAACAATCTAGTGTTCGATAAACCCAAAGACCCCAGCTTTTGGGATAAATACTCTCTATTTGGCAAAAACTGCTGGGAAAATTGGAAACTAGTGTGGAAGAAATTAGGGCTTGACCCATACCTAACACCACATACCAAAATAAGATCTAAATGGGTTCATGATCTAGATATAAAGAGGGACTTTGTAAGCAAGTTAGAGGAATGTAATATAGTTTATCTCTCAGAGCTGTGGAGATGGAATAAATTTATGTCCAAAGAAGACCTGGAACTCCTAAATGAACACCAGATGGATAATTTTGATTATATTAAGTTGAAAAGTTTCTGTACAAACAAAACAAATTCAGACAAGATTAGGAGGGAAGCATCAAATTGGGAAATCATCTTTACATTTAATGCCTCTGATAAAGGCCTCATTTCTAAAATATATAGAGAATTGTCTCATATATATAAGAATTCAAGCCATTCTTCAATAGAGAAGTGGTCAAGGGATATGAACAGACAATTTTCAGATGATGAAATTAAAACCATCTCTAGTCATATGAAAAGTTGCTCCAAATCACTATTGATCAGAGAAATGCAAATTAAGACAACTCTGAGGTACCACTACACACCTGTCAGATTGGCTAAAATGACAGGAAAAGATAATGATGAATGTTGGAGGGGATGTGGGAAAACTGGGACACTAATACATTGTTGGTGGAACTGTGAACGGATCCAACCATTCTGGAGAGCAATTTGGAGCTATGCTCAAAAAGTTATCAAACTGTGCATACCCTTTGACCCAGCAGTGTGTCTACTGGGCCTATATCCCAAAGAGACCTTAGAGGAGGGAAAGGGACCCACCTGTGCAAGAATGTTTGTGGCAGCCCTTTTTTAGTGGCTAGAAACTGGAAACTGAAGGGATGCCCATCAATTGGAGAGTGGCTGAATAAATTATGGTATATGAATGTTATGGAATATTATTGCTCTGTAAGAAATGACCAGCAGGACGATTTCAGAGAGGCCTGGAGAGACTTGCATGAACTGATGCTGAGTGAAACGAGCAGAACCAGGAGATCATCATACACAGCAACAACAGTATTACATGATGATCAATTCTGATGGACATGGCTCTCTGCAATAAAGAATTGTCTCAAACCAGTTCCAATTGTTCACTGAAGAAACCATATACACCCAGAGAGAGGGAAATGAAATATGGACCACAAGGTAACATTTCCATGATCTCTATTGACATTTACTGGCATTGTGTTGCCTTTCTCTGATTCTTTTTTTTTCTTGTAGATAGGATTTTTCTTGCATAACTTGTCAAGCATTTCAACATTATTAACATGTCGTGGACTTCCTGCCATATAGGGGAGGGGAGTGGACTGGGTGTAAAATTTGTAATGGAAAGCTTTGTAAAGATCAATGTTAGGGAACTACCCATACATATGTTATACAAATAAAAAGCTTTAATAAATAAAAAAAAAGAAAAAAAAAGATCAATGCTGGGGTACTACCCATACATATGTTATACAAATAAAAAGCTTTAAGCAAAAAAAAAAGAAATACTTTTGACCCAAATTAGAATATGTAAAACAAATGGCTTGAGTGAAAAACAAACAAACTTGTGTCTTATATAAATGATAGGAGGAGAAAAATCAAAGTGATGAACATATTCCTGAATATTTGAAATTCTCAAGAAACAGAAAAACTGAACACTTCCTAGTCTTGAAGGATATGTAGTCAATTTGGCCAAAACTCAGAGGGAAGAAGATAAACTACTGGCAGCCTTAAGGCATCACTGAATATAAATTCAAAAGAGCTTTGATTTAGGAGGTTCAATCTGGCTTCTGGCATACCCTCAAAGTTGTAAGATTTTGGAGCAGGAGGCAGTTTGTGGGATTTATTCTTTTCTGACAGCTGTGCTGGGAAAGGATACTCTCTGAGTTTAAGGTAGTCCTTGATGCTGATTTTTAAATGCCATTCAATTTAAATTAGGCTTGGTAGATATCACAGTAGGTATTGGGGAGGACTAGAGAAAATGCAACTTGCTTCTGGTTAGGTTATCATAATGAACTGAATTTGGGGCAGTTTTCTTTTCTAGCCCTAAATTTCAGCATTTTGGAAATTTTGAAAAGATCATGCAAATATTTGTTTGCAATTGCTTTTCCCACATCCTAAAATCTACCATCTAGTGGTGGATTCTGTATTGAATGTCCAGTTAATAATGCAATTCCTAAGAAACAGCCTTACCTTGGGAAATAAAATTATTTTTAATTAAAGAAAAATAAACTTATTTTGTAATGACTCAAGGACCAGTGCTTTATCCATTGGGTCATCTAGCTGCCCCTAAACAGAATCTTTTTTATTAAATCTTTTTATTTTCAAAACATAAATATGGATAATTTTTCAATATTGATCTTTGCAAAACCTTGTGTTCCAAAATTTCTTCAGCTTCTCCCACCCCTGTCCTAGATGACAAGTAATCTAATATATATTAAACATGTACAATACTTCTATACATATTTCTACAATTATCACTGCACAAGAAAAATCAGATCAAAAAGAAAAAAAAATTAGAAAGAAAACAAAATAATTCCCATAGTCCTCTCTCCGGGTGTAGATGGCTCTCTTCATCACAAGAC
This sequence comes from Myrmecobius fasciatus, assembly GCA_023553655.1. NCBI lineage: Eukaryota > Metazoa > Chordata > Mammalia > Dasyuromorphia > Myrmecobiidae > Myrmecobius > Myrmecobius fasciatus. The sequence continues at coordinate 52,111 of JAJPUD010005274.1, read as the reverse complement.
CATTTGGAATTGACCTGAATCATCTCATTGTTGAAAAGAACCATGTCCATCAGAATTGATCATTATATTATCTTGTTGTTGCTGTATACAATGAACTCTTGCTTCTGCTCCCTACACTTGGTTCTGCTCCCTACACTTAGCATCAGTTCATGCAAGTCTCTCCAGGCCTTTCTGAAATCATCCCGCTGATTGTTTCTTATAGAACAATAATATTCCATAACATTTATCTACCATAACTTAGTCAGCAGCTCTCCAACTGATGGACATCCACTCAGTTTCCAGTTTCTTGCCACTACAAAAAGGGCTGCCACAAACATTTTTGCACATGGGCATCCCTTTCCCTCCTTTAATATCTCTTTGGGATATAAGCCCAGTAGAAACACTGCTAGATCAAAGGGGACAAACAGTTTGATAGCCCTTTGGGCATAGTTCCAAATTGTTCTCCAGAATGGTTGAATCAGTTCACAATTTTCCCACAATGCATTTGTGTCCCAGTTTTCCGACATCTCCTCCAACATTCGTCATTACCTTTTCCTGTCATTTTAGCCAATCTGACAGGTGTGTAGTGGTAGCTCAGAGTTGTCTTAATTTGCATTTCTATGATCATTTAGAGCACTTTTTCCTATGACTAGAAATAGTTTCAATTTTTTTATAATAGGAATATTAATGTATTAGAATCTGTAGAATTCTGATGAGTTTGGCTCTAGAGTTAGATGACCTAGATCCCAGTTGCACCTCTAATATTATCTGTGTGACCTTCAGCAAGACACTTAATTTCTCTGAACCTTAATTTCCTAATCTGCAAAGTGAGGTTTTGGAGCTAGATAGCCTCTAAGGTCCTTTCTATTTTTAGCTTTATGATTCTTTCTGCAATCTTAGAGTAGATATCTTCCCATTAAGCATTTCCAAAATTACTTCTGCTTTTTTTCTCTAAACATGGGTTTCTCTAAACCCATGTTTCTAGATGACAAGAATAAGAATATTTGCCTGACACAAATACACTTAGTGTCCTAATGGATATATTTCCATGAAAAGCTAAGAGAAGGAAGAAGGGTAATGAAAAACATATTAAATTGATTATAAAATTGTAGACATGTTACTAGACCTTAGTCCATTTTCTATTATCTCTACTGACATTCTCTAAGAGATTTAGGGTGCATCATGGGTACCATATTATTTTATAGATGCTTTAGATCACATCAGTTTTCAACAACTTCAAAACTGAATATTCTGATAGACAGCTGCTGTTTAGCCTAAAGATAAGCTTTTATAAAGCATTTTAAAGTTTACAAATGACTTTCCATATATATGGAAATTAGTGAAAGTATCATAATTTCCATTAAAGCAGAAGTCTGAAATCTTAGGTTAAGTGATTTGTCCACAAAATGCACAGCTGGTAAGTAGCGGAGCTAGAACTATGATCTATCTTTTCTGAATCTAAGTTTCCATCACCACTTGCTACTCCTTTTTTTGTGGGATAAAATCAGAACTAGTACTGACTAGGTAAAATTGTTTCAGGAAAAAAAAATCACAAATCACTGGAATTAAGAGAAACAGAGTTAGCAAAGTGTCAAAGCAGGAGGAAGCTTACAGAACCAGAACATAGAATTAAAAAAGTAAAATGAGTATCAAAAGTGATTTGGAAAGAAGTACAAGGAAGTGCATCAAATGTATACCACTCCTTTTCAGTGACATAGGTAATGATGCAAATGTCAGAGGCTGTGTGAAGAGGTCAAAAAAAAAAAAAAAAGAGATACAACTAGGGAAATACAAGACATGAGGAAGCAGAGGAGAGCTCAAGGGAGATTATTAGAAACAGGAAGAGGAAATAATACAGGGGAATTTTGAAAGGTGAGAATGTACTTTGGGTCAAAATAGGTCAAATTTGAGGGTACTGATTCAGGAATTTATTCAGCAAGGTGGTACAAAAGGGAAGAGACCCTTGGCACTGATACTGACATAAGGCTAGGTGAGGAACAATGAGAGAAGCTGGGAGAACATAATGAACCCAGTGAATTAGGTCATTGCTGATGAAATAATGACTGGACACAGACCAAGGGATGATACATGTCAGATAACCATAAACCACAGAATAACTGGCTCAAGCTGCTCTAATCCTTTAGACAACTAATTTTTCCCTAAATGTATCTTTCTACCACAGTTGGCCATCCTCTGAGGCTGATTCAAGATTTTGTAAATCATTCTTTCCTTATTTAGTACCCATTTCTTCTTTGGCATTCTAAGATTTTAGCTATTTCCTTTTAAAGTGATCTATTACTTCATTGGGCCTCTGGCAACCGAAATGGCTCCTTTTCAAAAACTTTGAGAGAAGAGAATTGTTTTTAATTAAGACTTTTTGTCCTGTGTTCTTCCTTTATGCCCCAATCAAATAAAGAGTCCCTCAGAATCTTATCCAGATAATATCAATAAGGGAAATTTTTAATCAATCTAAACTAAGCTTAAAGAATTTGATCACTGGTGTTAAAAGAATTATAAATGTATATGTGTGGGTGTGGGTGGGTGTGATTTAGTAGAAAGAATAGGGCTTTCTGTCAATCTAAAACCTCTTTGATGGGTATAATAAATACAGTATGCTGAAACATACTGATACCTTTTGGATCAGTTCAATTATATAAGTAGCTTAGTGTAGGCCAAGCCCTGTACAAGGCCCTAGAGGTGATACAAAAGAAATATTTTGTAATTTAATTAGAGAGGTCATTCTCTCAATTTTCAAACAGGGCTAGCTCTCTATCATAGCTCTTACATTATAAATATCATCTTCCAGTCAAAATATTATAATTCATGGATAGATTGCTATTTCAACATCTTTATTATGTTTCCCCATCACTGCCATCCCAATTTCCCGACATCACTGCACAGTACAAACTAAGCTAGGTTTTAATCTTGAGTTTAATCCTGAGAGGATGGCAACAAAAAAGCAAAACAGGAGGCAGTAGAAACAGAAGCTAGATGGAGCTGGCAGGGTTTGAGGGGCAATATGGTGTACAGGAGAGAACTCACAACAGAAAAGCAGGTCAGAATGCAGACTCAGGCCAAAGTGGAGGGACTCACACAAGATGCCCATTCCATTCAATAGATATTAATCAGATGATCATGATTAGTTCATTTAGAATCACAGATTCAGAAAACTTAATTGGGGTATTAAGGTCTATCCAGTCCAATTCTCACTTTACAGATGAGGAAATTGAGGCTCAGAGGGGTGAATTATTTTTCTGAGATTACACAAGGTCTTTCTACTGCAACATGCCAGCTCCTACCCAGTTGAGAATGCTTTGGAAGGTTTAAGCAAAAGTAAAGTCTAAGTAAAAAGGCAAGCTTTAAGTATACATATTATGCACAGAAGGGCAATAGAATCTAGGAAAGGAAGGTCCATCCATTGGGGAAAGCAAGGAATGCCCATTTCCCAAGGTAAGGGCTATTTTATCTTCTGTCCTGATTTTTGATTTTCTTAGTTGGAGCATGTAGAAGGTGGCAAGTTTATGCTGCTACAGTATCAAAAGGAAAAGGGCATTTTATAGGTAATAATAATAATAATAGATGGTTTCAGTACAGATTGCAACCCTTCCCTCTGCAGAGTCCTCACTATTTTAGCACTAAGGTAATCAAGGGTATTATACTGGAATCCTCCTTGTCTCTCTCTGGGGATTCCTAGTCACCCAATAAATCAACAGAAAAAATCATTAGGATTCCAAGCGCTCAGACATCACCTTAATGTATTCTACTTAAAAAAGCACTATATCTTTGTTATGCTTCCTCTTAAAGTAAATAGTACTTACTCTCAGGCTATATGATCCTCCCTTTTTCTAATTTGATCCTTTAGTTCTGTAACACCTGGAGTCATAGCCCTCTCTCACCCAATCTAAAAATGGATTCCCTAGAGAAGTTCAAGGGTAAGATATCTAACTTTTCTGAGTGTCTTTCAACAGCTATAAAATGAAGTGTTTGGAACAGAAGACTTCTGAGGTCCTTTCTCCTCCACTTTTAGGGCTGTATGAGGGATCCTGAGACCACATCCTCTCCAAATCCTTTCCTTGCTCAATGTTATGGCATTTAATGGCAGAGCTTCGTAAGAAACATTACAAGGACACTGATATCTACTAGTGACGTTATTACATTGTTTCTACACCTACTTTCTATAGGTCTCTTTGGGGCGCATTGTCTTCAGAAGACAGAGTACTCCTACTCTCTGCCAGATAATGTTTTGTTAGAGTTTCCATCAGATGCTGGTAGACAAGGTCACACTAGGATCATATGACTGGATTTTCTTTCTTCCAGCTTTTGGTTTCAGCTTCATTGGGTGGTTGTGAGGATCAGATGAAATAACATATTGAAAGCACTTTGCAAACACTAAAGTGCTATTTTCTGAAATCATCTACTATCTCCTTATAAAAATAGCCTTGGCCAATCTATTTTATTTCAAAGCCCTTTCATATGGGCTTTGAAGGAAATTTGAGTCATAGAAACAAAGCTTTCTCTGGGGTAAGGATTGGGGCAATGAAGTTGTAGCTTTGAACTAGCATTAGGAATAATAAGACTTTATTTTGCTGTAGCTAGTCAACTAGATAGAAGGATTTCCAGCACCAAATATTCCCTCAGACCTCTAAATTAAGCAATAGTGTGTGTGTGTGTGTGTGTGTGTGTGTGCATGTTATAATATTCAGACTCCATTTCAATTTTCTTTACAAGTGAGAGTTTCTATTTCCTCTACATGTAGGAGCCCATTTACACATGTGGGCATATTTATATCTTAGTGCTACATATGTGAACTCATGTTCCAGTTCTTTGTTACATATCTCAATATATATATTTTACATGTATATAATTTACATAAATATTTTGGAAACAAAGATTTTTAAAATTTTAATTCAATTTAACAAACATTTATTATATGCCTTTTTGTTTGAGTCACTCTTCAACAAAACCATGTCAATTTAAAAATAATTGAATAGCAATTTAATTGGAAAAATGAAATAAAGAATGTCTCTTCCCCAGATTAATTCGTATTTGGATGGGTAGTCCATTGCTTTCACCTGTCTATTTCCTTGAAGAGATAGATAGAAGGGTTGCAATCTGGAAAGCAAACTAAAATTCCTGGAAATAGGAGGATACAGTATAAAATCTAGAAACACCAACATCTAGGGTTTATAAGAAGGACCACATGAAATATGACCTACAAGGCAGATAGAAACCAGAATGTAAAGTCTCTTAATTGAGAAGTTTGTATTTTAACTCATAAGCAATGGAAGATTTAAAAAATGATTTGGGACAGCCAGATGATGATAATTATGTATTTAAAAGATTGTTTTTGTCATTGTGTGAAGGATGGATTGAGGAAGAAGAGATATTGGAGGTAGTTAAATAATAGAGATGATAATTGATAGATTCCTTAAGAAAGCTAAGTAAGTTACAATGTGATAGAAAGGAAAGACAGATTTGAGAAATACTACAGAAGAGAGATAACAAACATATGGGCTATGGCATGTCCATAGCATTTCAAAGAACTTGTAAGGGTATCTTCTAGTTCAACCCCTATCAGACTAAGAAAAGGTCTCCAAGAAGAAGTCATCTTGTCCTTGATTAAAGTTCTTTAGATAAAGAGCTTATTTCTTCCTCCAGGAAAGCCATTCTAGAATCTGTTATTAGGAAGAAAATTTGTCCTTACATCAAGTCAAAGTATATGTTTATACCTTCTACACATCAATATGAATTCTCTGTGTTGAGTGCTAGCTACAAGACAATATAGAGTCAAAAAGACATGAATTCCAAAACTGCTTCTGATACATTATTTGTATGTAAGTCACATAATTTCTTTGTCTCAGTTTCCTTATCTACAAAATCAGAATAGCATTTACTTCAAGAAGTTAATGTGAGGGCAGCTAGGTGGCGAAGTGGATAGAGCACCAGCCCTGAAGTCAGGAGGACCTGAGTTCAAATCTGGTCTCAGACACTTAACGTCCCCTAGCTGTGTGACCTTGGGCAAGTCACTTAACCTCAATTGCCTCAGGGGAAAAAAGTTAATGTGAATGTCAAAATAAATAATATGTAAGACAATTTGTAAACCTTAAAGTGGTACATAAATCCAGGCTATTGTTATCATTATTATTACTGGCATTACATGGAGAGATAGATAAAGATAGATCAATAGATATAGATTGACATAGATATTTAAATTATATATAAAGTCAGAGCAGCTAAATAGTGCAATGGATTGAGCATTTGACCTGAAGTCAGAAGAACCTGAGTTCAAATCTGACCTCAGACAGTTAACACTTACTAATTGTGTGACCTTGGGCAAGTCACTTAACCCCAAATGCCTTTCCAAAAACAAAAGCAAAAAAAAAAAAAAAAAAAAAACCAAGACAAACAACAAAGTAAAAATAAGGTAATTTTGACAACAGAGGCATGAAAAGATATGAGGACCAGAAAAGGCTTTATGTAATTGAGATGAACTTTGAAAGATGATAGATACTCTGACACACAATTTTTAGGAGGGGTAGATTGCAAGCATGGGAAGTAGCTTGTGCAGAGGCACAGAGATGGGAGATGAACAGTAAAAGGTTGGTTTTCCTGTATTACACAGTATGGAAAAGATGTCGCTGTCTTTTATATTCAAAGAGGACCATTGATATCTTTGGATGATGTCTTGATTGTTGCATGAATTGGATTTAAGTAAGGCAGAGTTGCATAAAGTTAATTAGTCTCCCTCTCTTCTTTGGAATCATTGAAAACTAGTGACAAGAAAAAAGTCAAGATTACTGTCAATGGCCTGCAAAACAGTGACTGGCTTTGGTGTCTTCAATGTCTGGCCAAGTTCTAGCTATCCACAGTGCTTGCTTCAGTCACTTCCATGGTTGTTTTCATCTACCTATTCTTTCACAAGAAAGTTTTCATTTTGTGCTTGAGGCAGATGTCCCCTTAATTCACTATCAGGTTGGAGGCTGGTGGGTTATCCTCAAGCTGATTTAGCTTGTTTGCTGAGATGTTTACAATAGGGTGGAGTTTCTGTGGATGCTGCAGAATTTTGTAGTTACAAATTAGGATGGGACTGATCCAAAGATGGATGAACAACCCTGAAAAGAATTCAGCAAATCATTACACCAAAGGTGCTCAGCTTGGTTATACATTTCATGGAAAATGTAGATATCCCAGACAGAAAGTAGAATTCAGTTGTGAAGGACTCAATGCTAAACAAGTGCTTGACCTGGGATCCACTGAAGTTTATTGAGTGGAGAGAATAATTCTCTTCCCACAAAAGAGCTATTCAAGTACTTCAATAGAACTTTAATATTCATTCTCTACATTTTCTTCTCTCCTAAATAGACATGTCCAATTTCTTCAGCTGATGATTATATGAAAGTCAAGGTTTTTCACCTTTTTTGACTTCCTTTGGATACTCACAACTTGTCTTTATTTTTCCTAAATGTGGTACCTACAATTTAATTCATTATTCCAGATACAGTGTGACTAAGGCAGAATAAGGTGATTATTAATTTCCAGATTTTGTTCACTGTAGTTTTCTTATGGCAGTTATGGGTTGCATTGTGGTTTTTTGGTTTGTTTTCATTGCTTTGTTCAGCTGTTGATTCATATTGAATTTTTAACCTATTAACTCTCCTCCTAAAATTTTTCACATGATTCATTATTTCAAAGGATCCCAGATCTAGCATAAGAAGAGACTTTAGATTCCATTTAGCCCAAACCTTTAATTTTATAGATGAGAAATTCAAGAGCAAAGGAAATACAGTAACTCGTTCAAACTCCCATGGATAATGAGCCTGAGAGGTGGGATTTTCACCAACATCCAACACTCTAAATGCTATGCTTCCTATAATAAAAAAGGCTTATTTTTAATATGGTGGTATGACTTTACATTTATCTTTATTAAACTTCATCCTATTATTATTTGTGAACCATTTTTCTAAGTTTGTGAGACAGTTTGGGATCCTTGACCATTACCAATGTGTTAGGTATTTTTCCTAGCTACATTACACCAAAAACTTGATATTCAAGTCTTTATTAAAGTGTTTAACAATGCAGGGCTAAGGACCAATTACCAAGACACTAAAGACTCACCTTTAAATTGATATTAATTCCTTATTGACTACTCTTTGGGCTTTGGGGTTTAGTTATTCAATGAATTCCAATGCTATCTAATTATAGTTTTGTTTGTCCCATCTGTGTCCATCTAATCCACAAGTATAACATGTGAGACTTTTCTGTGCTTTGATAGAATCTAAGTAAATGATGTCTGTGGCATTTTCCTAATTTAACAGTCTAGTAACCCTGTCAAAAAAAAAAAAAAACAACAAAAACGGAAATGGGCTTGTATGACTTGTGATTGATGAAACCAGGCAGGCTTCTAGGGCTCTCTTTTTCACTCAGTAAATATGCATGAATCATATCTATAACAACATGTTCTTTGCAGGAAATTAAAATAAAAATCACTGGCATATATTTTGCATACTGCATGCTTCCTATCTTTTTTTTTTAAATTGGGACATTTGTTCTTCAGTTCTGAAGGTTCTTACCTACTCTTCATATTCTTTTAATGGTTATTGAAAGTTACTAAGTAACATATTTGCCAATTTATTTAGCATTTCCTCTAAGTTGAGGACAGCTGAACTTTTATTTGCTTATTATTGCCATTCTCAGCTAGAATTTGTCATAATGAAGGGGAAATATTGGAATAGTCTACATGTACCTTTAGATTTGGGAAAAAACATATTTCAAAAAAGACCAAAAGAAATATAGATGAGATCCTGTAGAATAAAATGGTACCAGAAATGTCAAGTCAAGAAAGATAGAAGATACTCCAGAATTCTGAGCCCAGAGGGAAATAATTCCAATGAGGAAGAAAAAGGGATTGCTTGTCTGAAAAGAAGGATATACAGTCACAAGGGTCTTACCAATCATGTAACCATGATGAATACAGAAAGTAGAAGTTCAATCAAGTAATTGAATAATAATTAATAAAAGCTCACACATATATAATACTTATTATGTGTCACACGCTGTGCTAAGCGCTTTATAAATCTCACAACATTCTGGGTGGTTGGTGCTATTATTATTACCCCCATTTTACAGATAATAAACTGAGGCAAAGAGAGATTGAGTGACTTGCTCATTTTTCCACAGTGACCACAAGTTTCTGAAGCCAGAATTGAACTCAGATCTTCCTGACTCCAGGCTTTGTGCTCTACTTCATCTACACCTAGTTGTAAGCTGAATAGAAGAATATGGTCAGAAATGCTAAAACTCAAAATGAGGTAAATATGGCCAGGGAGAGAAGGAGAACAAATCTTTTCATTTTCTAAATGCATGTAGGCAGAAAAAAGAGGACCAAAGAAGGATTAGTACCTTTGCTTAAAATTGATGGGATGCCAACTGATAAATGGTTAAAGGAAATGAATAGACAATTTTCAGATGAAGAAATTAAAGCCATCTATGGCCATATGAAAAAAATATTCAAAATAACTATTGATTAGAGAAATGCAAATTAAAACAACTCTGAAATACCACTTCACTCATCTCTGATTGGCTAAGATGACAGGAAAAGGTAATGACAAAGGTTTAAGGAAATATGGGAAACTGGAACACTAACGCATTGTTGGTGGAGTTGTGAAATGATCCATTCATTCTAGAGAGAAATTTGGAACTGTGCCCAAAGAGGTATCAAATGTGCATACCCTCTAATGGACAAATAGACTTCAGAAAGGCCTGAAAAAATTTACATGAACTGATGCTGAGCAAAACAAGTTCAGGAAAACATTGTACAAAGTAATAGGAAGATTATAGGATGATCAGCTATGACAGAATTGGTCCTTTTCAGAAGTTTGGTGATCCAAGGCAATCTCAATAAACTTGAGATGGAAAACATCATCCTCATGTAGAGAGAGAACTATGGAAACTGAATGTAAATCAACACATTCTATGTTCACTTTTTTTCTCTTTTCTTTTTTTCTTGTGACTTTCCCTTTTGTTCTGATTTTTCTCTCCCAACATGATTCATAAAGAAATACATAAAAAATAAAAATGAATGCATATGTAAACCAGAAAAAAAGTTAATTAAAATTAAGAAAAATAAAATAAAATTGATGGGATGATAATAAATGAAAGGGAGAATGAGCTATTCAATTCTATATTTTTTTTCTATTTTTTTTTATGCCAAGGGCATTGATTCTTGCCTTGGAAATGACTAAACTAAAACTACCAAGAAAGACACAGATAACTAAGGAGCACTTAAGTGAGCACATATTGTAGCTACCTGAATGGATCCAAGTCAACTATACCAGATTAACTATGTGAATGGGTACTGAAAGAATCCCAAGATAATAGATATAGTCAGAAGAGATCTCAGAAATCATGTATTCCAATTTTATAATCTTAGAAATGAGGATAGTGATAGGGAGTTGAGGCTTGCCTTAAAGTCTCATAGATAGTAAGCATTAGAGACAAGATTCAAAACTCCTTTGTTATGGGATTACTGTCTACTAGGGTTACTTTTTCTGGGCAAATAAACTAGGCTATTTTTTTACCTTCAATATGACAGAAAAAGACTTCATTTGAACCTGATTGGCCCCAACAGCTAAGACTCAAGATACACATTGATTGACACACCTTCCTGGTTACATCTGGTTCTATAAATGAGACTTCTTAGTCATTTATACTCTCTTGAAGTCAATACCCGTCAGCTTTGGTAGACATCCTGAAGCCTTATGAGTCCCAGTTTGCAATCAATTCCAATTCTCTAAAATAGCAAGAGGATGTGTCTTTATCTACTTATCTATGTGAGCTACTGGATTAGGTACATGCTGGATCTGGCTCACAAACTCAAGAACCAATTATGAAATTTTCAGTGTGAGCCTTTTCACTCCAGAAATCTGCAAAGGCTACAAATCAAGGCTTAATTCATTGATTTGTGGATGGCATATATTAAAAAAAGTGATGGAGAAAATGTCAATTATTCAGAATAAATTTTAAAATGTATTTAATACATTTCCCCCTGTTGCACTGTATTCTTGTGTTTCTTCTATGCTAGTACTCTTTTAATTAACTGCTGAATAAGCTGCAGTGCTTCATTTCATTCTATCACATATCCTAAACTTCCAAGGGAATGCCCCGAGTCTTGCCCCTTTCACAGAATTAGCCCTTTCACAACTTTTTTAGGTTCTGGAACACCAACATTCAGCAATATCTCACTTCCACTAATAAAAATATCATTGAAATTAGAAGAGATAGCAGATGACTGTGAAAGGATCCATGATATCCTTATTTGTAAAATAGGGAAGAGAAAAGAATCTATAAATTATTAGTTAGTGATTACTTAAATGATTGCTGTAGAACATTCAAAAGGGAAAGTGATGATTAGAGAAAGCCAGCATGACTTCATTAAAGACAGGCCATGTCACATCAATCTCATTTCCTTTTTTGGACAGGATTCCCAAAGTAGTAGAAGAAAAAAGAAGTACATATAAAAGTTACCTAGATTTTAATGGAGTTTTTAGTGAACAATTTTATGATATTCTTGTGGAAAAGATGGAGAGATGTGGATTAGATAACAATACAATTAGACCCAATTAAAACTGTTTTGATGACTGGACTCAAAGAGTAATTGTTAATGATTAATACTCTATGCAATAGGAGGTCTCCAGTATAGTCCCTGTAGGAATCTGTGAATGACTCTGCATATATTTAATCATAAGCCTTGTATTGAGTGCCAGGTCCTGTGCTAGGAGAAGGGTATAAAGACATAACAAATGAAATCGTCCCTACTCTCAAGGAGATTACATTCTAATCAGGGAGGCAATAAGTACATTTATAAGTGTATAGAATAAATATGAAGAGAATAAATTCGTACACAAGATAACTAGATGCAAAGGACTTTGGGAAGGACAGCACTAGCAATTTAAGGGGTCAAGAAAAACTTCAAGTAGGTGGTAGTTCCACTGTGTCTTGGAGGAAAAGCAAGATTCTGTGAAACAGGTGAGGAGGGAGTACATTCCAGGCTTGAAATATAGAGAGTGAAAAAAGCAAAAAGATGGGAAGCTATGAGTGAGAGAGAAAAGGCAATTTGTTAGATTCTCTGAGTGTGAGAGGAGAGTAATATGCAATGAGGATGGAAAAATGACAGGTTGGAGAAAAATTGTAAAGGGCTTTAAAGTTAAACTACTCAGAGTAATATGGAGGTTTGAGTTCATTGAATAAAAGAGTGACATTGTCATAATTGCACTAAGAAAAAATGATTTTGACAGTTTATGAGGCTTTTGAAATAATCTAGTTGAAAGGCTGGTAATATGCAACAGAAATAAAGTGGTAAATGTATGAGGAGAGAGGAAAAATTCATATGGGAAAGACTTTGTAGAAGTAGAAACATCAGGATTTGACAAGTAATAGGAATTATAGAATGAATAAGAATCAGAAGTTAAGGACATTAAGCTTATGTACCTTGGAAATGGGGGCAAATGGTTGTATCTGATAAAAAAAAAGAGGACTATAATAATGGTTAGAGAAAAAAGATAATGAATTCCATTTTGTATATATTGAATTTGAAATGTCTCTAAGGCATCCAAGTTAAAATGCCTAGTAGGCAGTTATGATGCATTCAGAGGAGGGACTGGGGTCAGATAAATAGGTTGGGGTCATTAATATAGTGGTGATAATTAAACCCATAGAAACTGATAAGGTTACCAAGAAAGAAAAAAACAGAATGAAGAGGACAGAGCCTACAATGGAGCCTTTGGGAAACATGCACAGTTAGGAGATGTTAAGTGGAACCAATGCATGTAAAGTGCTTCATAAACCCTAAAGCACTATTGAAATGTCATATATTTTCAATATGAGAGGTGGTGTGGTTTAACTGATGGAAGGCTGGCCTTAGATTCATGAAGGCCTACCCTTAAATCATTCCTCTAACACGTTTTGATTATGTGATTCTGGGCAAATCATAAACTCTCAGTTCCCCCAGACATCTCTTTAAGACTATAAATTATAGCTGCTTTGCCAATCTGCCTTTGTAAAAAGTATCCCACCTCTGAGATTTCCCCATACTTATAGGCCAAAGGTATAGCCTCAACCAAAATATATTATTATTATATAAATAAAGAGATTGGAGATAAAGATAGAACCCCCTAAAAAGGGGAGTTATTCATGTATAAAATGAGAGGCCTTGACTAGATGATTTCTAAAGTTCCAATATAGTAAGCATTTAATAAATATATTTTGACTAAATAACATTCTTTATGTATATTTAACATTCTATATTTATATTTTTTAACATTCTATATTTATATTTACCATGAATGGAATATCTGATTCAAATTCAGATCTTACAGTACATTGGATAATAGGATTCTGGGGACTTCTAGTTTCCATCGGCTTATATCCTTAAACAACTAAAGACTTGAGAGTGTTCAGCCTAAAGTCAGCTTGTGAGTGTCTTTATTTAAAACACATGGAGACAGAGCAAAAGGGGGGGAAGATTACAAAACTTTCATTATATTACTTGATAAAAATAATCAAACTTTTAGAAAATGAGTGATCACTCTGAAGGACAGTTTTTGAAAACACAAAAATCTCAACAATTTAGTCAGTAGTCAAATTCTTCAGAAAGTCAAAATAATATTTTGGTCATACTGATAGTAGTATAATCACAAACCCTATATATATATATGTACATATGTATATATACACACATATATACATACATACATATGTATATATAAAATAACCATTAGGAACTTAAAATGATTTTCTCCCACTATTGATATAGAAATTTTTGATGCTAAAAATGGAAACCAGACTGTCATAACACAACTGGGAACTACTGTTACTTAGGGTGACAAAACATAATGGGGGAGAGAGGGAGCATTGCTACTATTTGTGCCAATAGATTTTTTTCCCTATCAGATGCTGTCCAAGGAATGCTGGTGTCACTTGTTTCTCAGTTGCACTTCTGGGGATATTAGAAATTGTCACAGACTACTGCTGCTTTTTTTATAACCTTGGATAAAATCTGAAGAATAGAGGTGGAGAGGGGCAACAAAAATATGAAAGAAATTAGTGAAGAAGACTAATAAATAAGATGATAAATGACAGAAAGAGTATATAACAACCTAAAAAACATAAATCAATGAAACAAAGAACTGAATATCTTTTTAAAGTTATTACTGTTACTCTCAGATATAAAGAGAATAATGAAAGTCAATTCAGACTTTATAACTAACCTTTAAAAAGTTCAGAATAGAATAATAATATGCTTGAAAATTTTAATGGACTATCATAGCTATTCATGAAATAATTAATTATACCTGCCTTTATGGTATTAACTGTCTTAACAAAAGATTCCTGTTGTTCTAATAATATATTTTCCCTTCAAAGAATAACATTAATTAGAAATTTTATTATATTGCTGTAATACCTACCACATTTATTAAGTGAGAACATGTCAGTAGGTTCTACTTTGTTTAGAAAAGAAAAACAGTAAAAAAATACTCAAAAAAATTTATAATCCTATTTTTCTTTGCACAATCATCCAATGGGAGAAAAGTGATAGAAAATAATTGTTACTTTCAATTGAGCAAGTGGAGAGTAACAGTAAAAATAAAGTATATTTTAACATGAATCAGAGGTAGGATTTGAGGGTTGGGGAGAGGCCCATGATTAAAATTTGAGATACACATATTTTCAAACAAAGTAAACTAAATCTTTGAAATTTAAAGATTTAGTTTAAAGATTTCAAAATTTATGTTGTTCTTCCATAATTCATTGTTTTAGTTTATTGTTATATGATATAAAATTCTTTTTTGTATTTTTAAAATAAAATATATCAATATTTAAAGTTTAGTCATGGCAGTAGCAATAGATTTTTAGGGCTAATATTCAATTATATCACTGACTTGTAATTAAAAAAAAATCTATGACCATTTGAAAGCAATTTTGGATGCATTCAAGGCTAGATTAAGCCCCGTAAGAGAAAGTAAGCAATTTGTACACTTCACTCTGAATTTAAGAATAGAGTAATAGGTTAGTCCTTGGAAAGAGGAATTTTTTTTTTTTTTTGCTTTTTGCTGAGGCAATTGGGGTTAAGTGACTTGCCCAGGGTCACACAGCTAGGAAGTGTCTGAGATCAGATTTGAACTCAGGTCCTCTTGACTTCAGGGCTGGTGCTCTAACCACTGCACCACCTAGCTGCCCCGGAAAGAGGAATTTTTTAAAAAAAACTTTTCCCCCTTATCTGTCCAGAACTGAAGATGAGAAAATTGGAAGAAAAAAAGAAAGAAGGAACAAAGGAAGGAGAAGGAAGTAAGAAAAGATACCAAATAAATGAACAACAAAAAAGGAAGAAGATAGCTGTTCAAATTCTTATCATTTTCTTCACCATTTTCTAATAAAAATGTACTTATAGTTCATAGGGTCAAATATTTAAAACTGGAGGAAAATAAGGTGTTAATCATAATCTTTTTATATCTTTGTTTTCCTGCTCTTTTATCATTGTTTCACATCATTTATTCATTGTGTATTTTAAGTTTGAACTTAAACATCATAGCACAGATGAGAAAATTAGTGTCTATATATGTATGTGTATGAGAGAGAAACAGACTCAAAGACACAAGCATCAACTAACAGAAAAGAGAGACATTGAGAGAAGGGAGACAGGAGGAAAAACAGATAAAAAGAGTGAAAATACCATCTTTTCCCATTTTAAGAAACTCAGATGAATGAAAATGACTTAAAATGTATGAGTTATAGCTAAAAGTTTGTTTAATGTGGCAATGCATTCTAAGAATATGCTTGATTAATTAGTAGGGATTTTAATCAGCTATTTATCCTAACATGTCTTGAATAGATTAAACTGAGAGCTGCTAAACAACATGACTTTAAAGAATATTACAAAGCAGAATTTAAAACAATCAGATTATAAAATTTATTTGGTTTGTGGCATTTCATAATTGTCAGCTTTCACTACCAACATGCTATCTTGTTGGTGGAAGGACATGTTGAAACCAGATCATATTTGATTCCTGGTTTCATACATACTTTCTTATCTAAGTGAAGAAACACATTGAGAAATAATACCCATGCCTTTAAATAGTTTTGATACCCACTATCATGTCAGTTCTAGTTAAGTACAATATCAATAAGATGTTTTTGTTTATTTGTTTGTTGTTTTCTTCTTCTTTATCTATAATTTACTAAGTGTAGCCTTCATACTAAATAATGACCTTTGGAATTTTATTTCAAATAAATATTTAATATTGATTAATGAGTGTAAGATTTTATCTTCTCTTGATATTTTAATGTTACCAATATTAAAAGCAGACTATTTAATAACATTTTTGGTGAAAGACACTTTATATAATTTGTAAGAGTAAACAATTTGGCAAGGTTTGAATTTCATATATTTATCAAAACATAGATGAGAATAAAAATAATTCTATCTCATGGTAAAGAATTTTTTTAAGTCAAAAACAGAGTAGAGAATTTAATTTTGCTGGGCTTATTTCGCCAGAGGTTATGTCACCAGACGTTAATATGTCGCAGCATATTAAATTTGCCTCATTTCTCTTTGAGGTCTTCATTTTGTGCAGATCATTTAGTTGTCAGCTTTACATGAAAAGAGATTATGGAAAGTAATGGATAGGGGCTTGACTTGGAGCCTCCCACAAATATTGATTGTGCCATCTTCATCAAGTCCCTTAATTTCTCATTTCTTTAGAAAAATCTGACTATAAATTGCATAGAAAATGTCTTTATGAACAGTTTTATAGAAGTTTCCTTATAGAGAAGTTGTTTATAAACAATTACATCCCAATTATATTCCTTTTCCAATTAAATGAAATGTCATTAGATGTATAATTGATCAGAAGTATGAGCAGGGAACAGGGAAAATCAGACCCCTTCTACAAGATTGTATGGAAACTCTGTAAAGAGAACAGAATCTTTTTCCTATGTCTCTGTGCAGAGTAAGTGTCTTGGCCTAAGTCTGTCTTTCCTTGTGCTCATACGTAGAAAATTTCAATTAGGGGAAAAAAATCATTGGTGACAAGAATGAGACCCAGATTAAATTTTCTTGCTTCTTGTCAGAGTAAATAACTCTGATGACTTTATCTCTGCCTAGAATCAGAGTGATGGAATAGAGAAGACATCATTTTAGTAAGACAACCTTGATCTGAGTCTCAGAATAAAAGCTAGTGATGTACATGTAAAAATCTGCAAAATCTCCACTTCTTATTTTGAAAAGACATCGAAGGTCACAGATTATTTAATTAAAATTAAAATGTTTTCTATTTAATCATGACACAAGGCCAAATGGTGTGCTTATACTTGTGCTGAGTAAGTTTCTTCACTATGCCAGCTTGTTGATTTAGCCAAAATCCTGCAAAAGAATCATTGATTTTTACTTGAAAGGAAATTTATAATTTCAACTTAATATTCTTATTTGATAGATGAAGAAATTAAGTGGCAGAGAGTTTAAGTGAGAGGTAAGATTCAAACTCAGTGTGAGCTCAATGACCTATTTATCTAATGAGCTCTATTTACCTAATGAACATGCTCTGTCTTTCTGACTTTTTAAAGAGAATGAGAAAGAAACAGCAAGGATGCATTGTGCATTTGAAAGGAGTGATATGAAATTAAGTAGCACATAACTGTGAATGATTAATTATCATCTTCCCTTTCTATCCTCTATCTACCTGTCTCACTTATTTCTCAAGTGAAAGTAGAAGTTCTAAACTGAAATTTGCCCCAGCCTCAGATTAATAATCCTTGATCCAAATTGCAGACCTACAACATG
This sequence comes from Myrmecobius fasciatus, assembly GCA_023553655.1. Classification (NCBI taxonomy): domain Eukaryota; kingdom Metazoa; phylum Chordata; class Mammalia; order Dasyuromorphia; family Myrmecobiidae; genus Myrmecobius; species Myrmecobius fasciatus. The sequence continues at coordinate 34,299 of JAJPUD010005274.1, read as the reverse complement.
AAAGGATTCCCAAGTTTAAAGGGTCAGAAATTTCCCTGTGATCTGATGCCTGGCTGATTCAAGCTGTAGCACTGTCCCTTATGAAGTCTGAGACAGATGGAAATAGCATTAATAACCACCAGCATCAGTATCAACATAGACAATGACTAAAGGCTTCAGAACTCTATATACTCAATTCTACCCATCATGACACTGTTTGTTTGACAGGTTCATTTGTGGTAGAATTTTTCTTGACAGCTGAGGATGTCTGGAAATGGATGGTAGTAAAGTATTATTCAAGCAGCGTGGCCTTGTGCTTAAAGCTTCCCTCAAAGTCAGGAAGTAATGAGTTCAAGCCCTGCCTCTGACACATATTGACTGAGATTCTGGACAAATCATTTAACGTCATGATAAATTCCCTATTTTAATGAGATAATCGATTCAGTTAAAAAGAAGCTTTAACTATTGTGTTGGTTTATGTACAATAAACATATTTTAGTAAGCTAGATCAGACAAGATGAGTATAAATGTAGGCAGATGGAAGAAATACCATGGAAGAAGGTATTTTTGCTGAATTGAGAGTTTTCTAAGCTTTGAAAGCTTCAGAGAAAATTTATACCTTTGAAGTTTTTGTTCCACTTATTTTTGGCAAAAGGTGATTTCTTGGTCCAAAGAAAAACTGATTTCACTGGGTTGCTCAAAGGGTTTGGATAATATAATGCTTTTTATTAAGAAGAAAAGTTTCTGTTTGAAAATATACTTGAGTGCTAAAAAATATGAAAAAAAAATTCTTGTCAAGGTTCCTTTCATTCCCAGACAATCTAACACATTTTTGGAGAAAGTGAGATGGACAAAACAAACTACTAGTTTTGCCAAGTCCAGAAGTGAAGGATCAGAAAAAAAGGACCCAACCAACCCAAAATGTGTTGTCCTGCTTATGGTAAACCCATAGCTTTCCAATGCATGTATAATTACAACAACTATGCTTTAATCATTATGCCTAATTGATATATTCTGTCCAATAATAGATTTAAATCCAATGTGAGGGTAGTTAGTTCCCCTTTGAAACAGAACAATGTACAATCTCATAGCAATTCTCATTCTCAGGTAATCTCAAGAACTTCATGAGTTTTTTCAAAGTTTATAGCAAAAAATAACTTTCTTCACCACTGATGCAAACAAGTTTTTCCATTAGAAAGAACAGATGCTTCCAATTTTTTTAATCAACATAAACTGTCAGGACCTTATTTTTATGTCTCTTCTGAAAGACAGCAGCACAGATTTGCAACTTCTTCTTGTGCAACATCATGCTGTGCTTATGATTAAATATGGACATAAGACATAAGCCTCCTCTTTCAAATGGACGTTTATTATCTCCTTAGAGTTCAGTCCTCCAACTGCTGTCTTGCTCTTATTTAATCTATGATATGGGTTGTAAGTATTAACCACACACTTCATTCTCCAAGGAAAGTATTCCATGCCCTCACAAACAGGCAATATTTTTCTCTGTGACCTTTACTTTCAACTTGAGAAAGTTTTATAGTCTTAAAAAAAAACAGAGGTTGGAAAGAGGGTGTATGAACTACTGGGTGAAGATTCTGTTCTTACTCCAGTTACACTTGAATGCTTGTAAACTGAGATAATGGGAAATCTTTCTTGGTTTTTTTTCTGAGGAATTATTGGAGGCATTCTGGCACACAGGTGAAAGGATAGAAGGAATAATGATGGAAATAAAAGCAGCATTACTTCTGACATAAACTTTTGTCGAATAAGCTAGGCCCCAAGTGGAAAAAAAAACTATTAAAATGCCAATAGTACGTACAGTTTCACAAAGATGAGGATCCTAATTAGCACTGGATGGGAAGCTCAGCATGAGTCTAAATGGCTGGTTTGATCTTTAGAGTTATGATTTTGGAGGGTGTCACTAAGATTATACAATATCACGCAGATAACATCAATGTTAAACAAATCACACATTTTGGAATTTCTTAAGTGGCATTTTATAGCTTTGGGATCAGACATGTTTTTGATACTGACTGTGTTTTTCTTTGCTGGATTCCCTAATGAATTTAACAGCCTTTTTGCTGAACAGGAAATCTGGAGTGACCATTTGAGGTCTGTTTTCTTTATACCTTGTGGAGCACAGGTTTACTTTTGGACACCTAATAAATCAGTATATACTGTCTAAAACTCAGAGATTTTGCCACACCATTAAGCAAAGGACAGAAAATCATGCTAGAAGGTTGAGATGTCTTCCTTCATCCTCTGACCTTTGGGGAAGCAAAGAAGCCAGGTTTCCACTGGTCATCTTTCAATTGAGTAGGGTTGGCTACAACTTTTCATTTAAAAATACTTTTCCTTGTAGCTCACCAAGGAATATAGCCATTTGCAATTCTTCTATATTTCAAGCAATGACCCACTGCTGGATTGATTGCTGTTGAAAGCTTTTGACCAAGGGGAGCCATTAGATTTTGCTAGCTAGCAAATAATTATAGCTTTGATATGTGCATCAAGGTAGGTGAAGATTAAAAGGAATACAAATACAGAAAAATATGCAGACTCTGTGTGGTCTCTAGTTTCCTCTTATGATGATGAAAATAAATCTGTATTGGAGGAAAAAACATATCAGTTATGTTAGAGTTAAAAAAAATACTGAGAAAACCTGCTAAGGAAGAATAAAATAACTTCTTCACTCTAAAATGTACTTGGAAAATAGAGTTGAAAAGAAAATTGCACACCTTTGAGATGATGTTAGGTTTATTGGATATTGTCTGTTTCTCTCCACCCCTCCCCCGCCAACAAACAGGTAATGGAAATAACCTGTTTGTCTTCCTACCTATACATTCCTAGAATCCAACTCAAATTATCTTTTATATGACCCCTTTTAAATAGTCTTCTATCCAATATTGCCTGACAAGAAGATTTTTAAGTTCTGGAATTGTTTGTTTCTTTTGGCAATATTCAGATAAGTTAGTCATCCATCAATCTTTGAATGTGGTTTGTCCTAGGAAAATGAGCAAAGAAGTCTGAATTTCTGGAACACAATTTGAAAGTAATCAGAAAACTCAAACTTGGTTATTAATAATAATTTTTAATAATATAATGATAACAATTACTGTAACAAGAGTATAAGAGGAAAATAGTATTAAGAAATAGATTCAACTTCCAATTTGACTTTGAAAGATATTTTTATATGACAATGTTAATGTCAGTAATTAGGAACATGTGAATTTAGTAATAAAATCAAGTTTAAATAACAAACTAAATTCCTTTAGTTTTGGTAAATATTTGGATGCTTTTAGAATTATTTGAAAAAATTCTGATACAAATTGATAATTTCTTTTTGAAAATAGTCTGTTGTTTCTTTCTTTCTTTCTTTCTTTTATTTATTTATTTTTATTAAAGCTTTTTATTTGTATAACATATGTATGGGTAGTTCCCCAGCATTGATCTTTACAAAGCTTTCCATTACAAATTTTACACTCAGTCCACTCCCCTCCCCTAGATGGCAGGAAGTCCACTACATGTTAATAATGTTGAAATACGTGACAAGTTGTGCAAGAAAAATCCTATCTACAAGAAAAAAAAAGAAAATCAGAGAAAGGCAACACAATGCAAGCAAACCTCAATAGAGAGCATGAAAATGTTATGTTGTGGTCCATATTTCATATGCCTCTCTCTGGGTGTATATGGTCTTCTTCAGTGAACAATTGGAACTGGTTTGAGACAATTCTTTGTTGCAGAGAGCCATGTCCATCAGAATTGATCATCATGTAATATTGTTGTTGCTGTGTATAATGATCTCCTGGTTCTGCTCGTTTCACTCAGCATCAGTTCATGCAAGTCTCTCCAGGCCTCTCTGAAATCATCCTGCTGGTCGTTTCTTACAGAGCAATAACATTCCATAACATTCATATACCATAATTTATTCAGCCATTCTCCAATTGATGGGCATCCATTCAGTTTCCAGTTTCTAGCCACTACAAAAAGGGCTGCCACAAACATTCTTGCACATGTGGGTCCCTTTCCCTCCTCTAACGTCTCTTTGGGATATAGGCCCAGTAGACACACTGCTGGGTCAAAGGGTATGCACAGTTTGATAACTTTTTGAGCATAGCTCCAAATTGCTCTCCAGAATGGTTGGATCCGTTCACAGTTCCACCAACAATGTATTAGTGTCCCAGTTTTCCCACATCCCCTCCAACATTCATCGTTATCTTTTCCTGTCATTTTAGCCAATCTGACAGGTGTGTAGTGGTACCTCAGAGTTGTCTTAATTTGCATTTCTCTGATCAATAGTGATTTGTAGCAACTTTTCATATGACTAGAGATGGTTTTAATTTCATCATCTGAA
>JAJPUD010005274.1:0-24966 GCA_023553655.1 Myrmecobius fasciatus | reverse complement strand
TTTGTTGGTAATATATAAAAATGCTGATGATTTATGTGGATTAATTTTGAATCCTGCCACTTTGCTAAAGTTGTGAATTGTTTCTAGTAGTTTTTTAATTGAGTCTCTAGGGTTCTCTAAGTATACCATCATGTCATCTGCAAAGAGTGATAATTTGGTTTCTTCATTACCTACTCTAATTCCTTTTTTCTCTTTTTCTTGTCTTATTGCTAAAGCTAACATTTCTAATACAATATTAAATAGTAATGGTGACAGTGGGCAGCCTTGTTTCACTCCTGATCTTATTGGCAATGGTTTTAGTTTGTCTCCATTACAGATGATGCTTGCTGATGGTTTTAAATAGATGCTAGTGATCATTTTAAGGAAAAGCCCATTTATTCCTATACTCTCTAGTGTTTTTAATAGGAAGGGGTGTTGGATTTTATCAAAGGCTTTTTCTGCATCTATTGAGATAATCACATGGTTTTTGATATTTTGGTTATTAATATAATTAATTATGCTGATAGTTCTCCTAATATTGAACCAGCTCTGCATCCCTGGTATAAATCCTACTTGGTCATAGTGTACTATCCTGGGGATGACTTTCTATAATCTCATTGCTAATATCTTATTTAAAATTTTTGCATCAATATTTATTAGGGAAATGGGTCTATAGTTTTCTTTCTTTGTTTTCACCCTACCTGGTTTAGGTATCAGCAGCATATCAGTCTCATAGAAGGAATTTGGCAGTATATCTTCTGTCCCTATTTTCTCAAATAGTTTGTATAGTATTGGAATTACTTATTGTTTGAATGTTTGGTAGAATTCACATGTAAATCCATCTGGCCCTGGAGATTTTTTCTTAGGGAGTTGGTTAATAGCTTGTTCTATTTCTTTTTCTAATATGGGGCTATTTAAATAGTTTATATCCTCTTCTGTTAACCTGGGCAATCTATATTTTTGTAGATATTCCTCCATTTCATTTAGATTATCAAACTTACTGGCATAAAGTTGGGCAAAGTAACTCCTAATTATTGCTGTAATTTCCTCTTCATTAGAGGAAAGTTCTCCCTTATCATTCTTGAGACTAACAATTTGATTTTCCTCTTTCCTTTTTCTTATCAAATTAACTAAAGGCTTATCTATTTTGTTGGTTTTTTCATAGAACCAACTCTTAGTTTTACTTATTAATTCAATAGTTTTCTTATTTTCAATTTTATTAATTTTTCATTTTATTTTTAGAATTTCCAATTTGGTATTTAATTGAGGGTTTTTAATTTGTCTTTTTCTAGTTTTTTTTTAATAATAAGCCCAATTCGTTGATCTTTTCTTTCTCTATTTATGCAAGTAAGCATCTAGAGATATAAAATTGCCCCTTATAACCGCTTTGGCAGTATCTCACAAATTTTGGTATGTTGTTGCATTATTGTCGTTCTCCTAGATGAAATTATTGATTGTGTCTATGATTTGTTCTTTCATCCATTCATTCTTCAAGATTAGATTATTTTATTTCCAATTAACTTTTGGTTTATTTTCTCCCGGCCTTATATTGCATATCATTTTTATTACATCATGATCTGAAAAAGATGAATTTGCTATTTCTGCCTTTCTGCATTTGATTTTGAGGTTTTTATGCCCTGACACATGGTCAACTTTTGTATAAGTTCCATGGACTGCTGAGAAAAAAGTAAACTCCCTACTGTCTCCATTCAATTTTCTGCATAGATCTATCATACCTAACTTTTCTAACAATTGGTTTATCTCTCTAGTTTTTTTTCTTGTTAATTTTGTGGTTTGATTTATCTAATTCTGTGAGAGCAAGGTTGAGATCCCCCACTAGTATAGTTTGGCTTTCTATTTCTTCTAGCATCTCTCTTAATTTCTCCCCTAGGAATTTGGATGCTATTGCACTTGGTGCATATATATTTAGTATAGATATTGCTAAATTATCTATGGTACCCTTTAATAAAATAGTGTCCTTCCTTATCTCTTTTGATTAGATCTATCTTGGCTTTTACTTGATCTGAGATAAGGATTGCTACCCCTGCTTTTTTTTGTTCACCTGAAGCATAATATTTTCTGCTCCAGACTTTAACTTCATCCTATATATGTCACTATGTTTTAGATGTGTGTTTCTTGTACACAACATATTGTGGGATTCTGATTTTTAATCCAGTCTGCTATCTGCTTCTGCTTTATGGGAGAGTTCATCCCATTCACATTCACAGTTAGAATAACTAATTCTTTATTTCCTGCCATCTTATTTACCCAAGTTATGTTTTTCCCTTTTCTTTCCCCTTTCTCCCTTCCCCCTCCTCACTACTTTGCTTTTGATGACCCCCTCCCCCAAACAATATTACACCCTTTAGATCCCCTCCCCCTGTTTTTACTCCTTTCCCCTGATTCTTCTATTTTCCCTTCTATTAGTTTATCCCTTTCTTTTCCTCCTTTTCCTCCCACTTCCCTCTAGTAACAGACAAGTTTCTATGTGAAATCAAGTGTCTGATATCCACTTTTAGAGCCCAACCTGATGAGAGTAAGATTTACACAATGCTCATCTCCCTCCACTCTTTCTCTCAATTATATTGTTTTCTTTGCTTCTTCAAGAGATTTTACCTTGTTTTTACCTCCTTTTTTTAGATCTTATTTTACCACTTTTCCCCTCTTTTCCCCAGTATGATAACCTTTCCCCCTCTAGTTTTCTTTTTCATATTATCAAAGTAGGCACCTCTGGTGGAGCCAAGATGGCGGAGTGAAAAGGTGACTTTCTGCCTCTCCTCCGATCTTCTCTCAAATCAACAATAAAATAAGCCTCTGAACTGATCTTCAAGTCAACGAACTCAGTAATATTTGGGCACTTTTCTGAAGAACTTCATATCAGGTTAGTCTGATTCAGAGAGAGAAATAAATAGACGACTCCTGTGTAGGCTGGAAGTGAGGGTGGGACTCAGCTCAGCTCATCGTGGCAGAAATTCCAAACTCCAAACTCCAAATTCCAAAAACCTGGAGTTTATCTGAGGCACTTGGGACACTCTGCCATGATTGGGGGCAGATGTTCTGGCAGACTTGCCTTGTTTAAGGAGTAATTCGGACTTAGTCCTAGCCCTCACGGGCCCAGCACCTTAAGTTAACTTGCTGAAGTGCCCCAGGGCAAAGCTTTTCAGCCTCCGTTTTTTTTTTCCTACCATATTATCAAAACAATATCTAGTTAATTATACTTCCAAACTTTAAATATCCCCATAGTAGAAATAAAGTTCTCAAGAGTCCTTTCCTTTTTACCTTTTTATGCTTCTCTTGAGTTCTGTGTTTGGAGGTCAAATTTTTTGTTCAGATCTGGTCTTTTCATTAGAAATAGGTGAAATTCACCTATATCATTGAATGACCATCTTCTTCCCTGGAGGATAATGCTCATTCTAGCTGGATAGGTTATTCTTGGCTGTAATCCAAGTTCCTTTGCCCTTTGGAATATCTAGTTCCAGGCCCTTTGATCCTTCAATGTGGAGGCTGACAGATTGTATGTGATTCTAATTATTGATCCTCGGTATTTGAATTGTTTCTTTCTAGCTGCTAGCAGAATCTTTTCCTTGGTGCTATAGTCCTGAAATTTAGCCACGATATTCCTTGGGGTCTTAATTTTGGGGTCTCTTTCAGGAGGTGATTGGTGAATTCTTTTAATGGTGATTTTACCTTCTGATTCTACAATCTCAGGGCAGTTTTCTTTCAGGATTTCCTGGAAGATAGTGTTTAGATTCTTTTTTTTTCATCATGGCTTTCAGGAAGTCCAATAATCCTTAGATTGTCTCTCCTAGATCTATTTTCCAAGTCAGTTGTTTTTCCTAGGAGATATTTCATATTTTCTTCTAATTTTTCATTTTTTTGTTTGTGTTTGACTGATTCTTGAAGTCTTATTGAGTCATTCACTTGCATTTGTTCAATTCTTATTTTTAAAGTGCTGTTTTCTTCAGTTACCTTTTTAAGCTCCTTTTGTAACTGGCTAATTTGTTCATTGCACTCTTTTTCCATTTCACTAATTTTATTTTTCAGTAAATTGGTGTCTTTATCATATCTCTTTTGGAGGGCTTCTTGCACTGACTTCAGTTTATTTTCCCATTTATCCTCCAGCTCTCTTTTGAGATTCTGTATGCAATCTTCCAGAAAGGTCTTTTGAAAAAGTGACCAGTAATGGTCCTTAATAACATCCTCTGAAGTTTTGTCTAAAGGAACCTCAGGATCTGGGGTCAGCCCTTCTCTGAGCTCTCTTTTGCTTCTTCGTTTTTTTTAGACAGTGTGTATGTCTCTTTAAGGTTTGGGAAAACCGAGGCTAAAGCTCTTTGCCCTGGGGCAATTTGGGGAATTAATTTAAGGTGCTGGGCCGGTGGGGGCTAGGACTAAGTCCGTATTACTCCTTAAACAAGGCAAGTCGGCCAGAATACCTGTCCCCAATCAGGGCAGAGTGTCCCAAGTGCCTCAGATAAACTCCAGGTGTTTGGAGTTTGGAGTTTGGAGTTTTTGCCACAATGAGCTGAGTCCCACCCTCACTTCTGGCCTACACCACTCTTTATCCCTCTGTCCGAGTTAGACAAACCTGATGTGAAGTTCTTCAGAGATATCAGCAAGCAGTATCCAAGTATTTCTGAATTTGTTGACTTGAAGATCAGTCAGAGGCTTATTTTATTGTTGATTTGAGAGAAGATCGGAGAAGGATGCAGAGTCACGTTTTCACTCCGCCATCTTGACTCTGCCCCCTCGCTCCTAGTCTATTGTTTCTTCTGGAATTTTTAAAACCTCAAATATATAAGACTATCCAAGTGTAAGGACAGAGTATCAATGAACAAATTTAATTTTTTTAAGGTGCTTATTCCCTAGACCTTTGATTTCATCCATTTAGGGAGCCACTCCCACAGGTGGGCAACTTATTTTTAATTTATATTATAAAATTTTTCTGGAACACTGAAAACTTAAGTGACTTGTCCACAATCAAGAGTATTATGTGAGAATTGGAGAAAGGGCTTGAACCCAGGTTTCCTGAGTGCCTCTATTCTTTGCATCATGATGCCCCTCATTTAGAGTTTAATACATGATAACTTAACACATTATATATCTTTTCTATTGATTCATCCTAAAAACTCTCCAAATGATTTAAGAGGGAAGTACTATAATGTTCTATGGAAGATTATTATCTCTATTGACATTAATTCAGAAGGAAGTTCTTCTCTATAATTTTAACATTTCAGGAAATTTTTCTCTTTAACTCTGTATTGTTAATACTATAATTCAATAGGGTACATACTGATAGAAGGATTCATTGATTGATTATCTGTGTTTTAAAAATAAACTGATGATGATTCTGATGATAATGAAGACAGTGGTTATATAAGATTTTGTAGAGCAATGTAGAGTTCAAGTACTTTAAGAATATGGGAAATTTGACATATTCTATAACACAAGGAGTCTATTAGTACCTTCTTTCCCAAGAGACTTCTGAAAGATATATTTATGTGAATCTGGAAGAAGAAAGTTGGATACAGGTAGTTTTACTTTTCAAAGCCCTTCTTTTGTATCTCTATTTAAAGAGGAAAAAAAGTTTCATTTCCATAATATTGAAACAATTAGATGAATTATATAACTCAAAACAAATCAACTTTTAACCTTATTTAGTAAACAGAGAGTAAAAATACCCATAAATTAATTGAATATTTTCCTTTTTCACAGATAGTTGGTTAACAAAAAACAATGTCTAGATGTTTCAAAAATATTTCTTTTTCTTCTATCAAATAAATATTTTCTTTTCCCCTGAAGAATGAAATTTAGGATACCTATCATAGGAAATCTAATACCATGATACATTGCTGTAATGCCTAGGATCTTGAATATGTGTATATTTAAATGAAACATCATGATAAAAGAAAGGAGAAAAGAATTTCAAGCTTTTCAATCTGAAGATATTCTAGACCTAGAGAGAATAATATTTTCAATAGAATAGTATTTTCCCTGTTTTAAACACCAAAGATAATCATGAGTGGTATTTTAGCTGAAACACAGGGAATTTAATTCAAAGGGTCCAATTAATGTCTAGCATATTTTTTAATACAGTGAATTAATTATGAGAAAGCACTAATCATTACACAGAGGAATTAAATGGAACATAAGAACAACACAAGTCATTTCTGGATGGCCCAGTCTCATTTGTTGTCCCTCTCTCTCTTCCCCACTTTTTTCCCCTCAACCATGGAAATAACTGATCAAACAACAGTCGAAAATTATGCAAGTTAGTAGTCATTGATTCTGTCTTTCTCAGAGGTTTGTGAGCACCCCAAATGAGCTACAGAAAGGTCATATACTTTAAAACTTAATTATAGACCTCAGTGACCATCTAATGTACCATCTTCTTCAATTTTTCTTAGAAATGACAAAATGGAGTCCAAGGGGAGTGGGATGTGTGGCTTGCCCAAAGAAACAGAGGCAGTAAGTGTCACAATATGGAATCAAAAGCTAGGTTGTCTGACTAAAAATCCAGTCCTCCTTTTACCTATTTCTGTTAGCTTTTTATTACAGGACAATTAGTAAATAAAGCTTCATAGAAACTTTTAAAATACCTAAAAAATATAAGACATACATTCCATATAAGGGAGGGAATTTTATGTAATTTGGAAATTGAAATATTGGATAGTCAAATTAAGCATGTGGCTATAAAACACTTTAGGCCTTAAAACTGATATATAAACAAAAGTCATTAATTTCATGATTATTCTTTCTCACTGTTTGGACATTAGTTGATTAATTATAATTACCACAAAGATACAAATATCCCTATTGTTTTTTAATTAACATTATGGACTTTTCCATGGCAGAAATAATAGTGAACTTAAATTTGTCTAATTCCTTTTCTCACAACAGCCCTCTGAAAGCTAGTACAATAACTAATATAAATATTATTTTCTATATTTATGAATTAGAAAACAAAGGCAAATAAGTTTAATTACTAGCCTCCAGTCATTGGGCTACTTAGGTACAGGGACTCAGTGTGTAAGGTACTTATTTGATCCTTCTGATAAATGTATGAACACTCTGGGCATAGACTGAGATGTAGTCAAATGGTCACTACTTCTTTCAAGGATAAGATCTCTTTATTAAAGTCAAAAATATGTTGTACTTCAACATGATCACTGAACAATTAATATCTAATAAATTAACTCAATGTCAATTCTAAGAATTCAGGCATGTCAGTAATTTTATTTTATCTATCATAACAATATCGATCTATATTTGTAAAATAGTAACATGCATGTGTGGGAGGTGTTATTTAGTGACTCTATAGAAGGTAATTTGTTTTGGAGTCAAAATATATCTTATTGAAATTAGATAGAAATGAAAATTATAATACTTGGACATATATATTCAGGAATCCCTTATGATAACTTTGAAATTTTTTCAAGCCCAAAACTGAATAGCCATTGTAGTATAGAAAGAACACCAGACTGAGGATGAGAATGATTTCTAACCACTGAACAGTACAAAAGAAGAGCTAAATTTGGAATGCTAAACTTGGCATCCTTGTTCTTAAGTTTGAATTCTGGCTTTGTCACTTACTACTTGTGTGACCTTAGTCAAGTTGCTTAATCTCTCTGAGGCTGTTTCCACTTTTGAAAATTTTAGATTAAATGATTTTTAAGATTCTTTCAAATTCTATTTCTACAAAAGAGCTCAGAGGGTTGCTGTGAGGAAAGCTGCATAGTGCTAAAGAAAGGAAAATTTGAATTTGCTATTATTCCTGCCATGAAAAAATTCAAAATATCAATGAAAGAAAATTGGTAACATATGTCTGTATTCTAATTATCTAATCTGCTAATATTCAAGCAATAGTGAAGAAGGGGGACATGAATATATCAAAGTTCAAGCCCTGGCTCTGATACTTATTGGATTTCTCCCTGAAATATTTTTTCAAGATAAACTATGTTTAGGTCCTAAAAAAAGAGTGCATAGTTATGGCTCTAGTTGGATGTACTCAAAGTACATAACTACCTATCAGGAAATGTTTAATTACAAAATTTTGACCATTGATAAATTATTTCCTTTCTGTAAAATGAACAAGTTTGAATAAATGACTTCTATAATTTTTTCCAGCTTTAAATAATTTTATTTTTTAATATTTAAAATGTCACAATTTTGACCCCACAAAAATCCTTTTATGATTGCCTCATCATGGTTTAGAAGTAACAATAGGTTCCTGAAAATTTTGCCAATGAAGATTAAGTTCCGATAGGTTTTTTCCCATATTGGAATGAATTTGAGTATACTTCTGACAGGTAGTATCTTCTTTCAAAAGACCATTCTAGTAATTTATGGAGAACTTGATCCTGTTACTACATGATTATAGGGACAAATTGTTTGGCCACTGTAACCCATGACATAGAGAAACATGCAAATGTTCCTTTGTCATAAATAACACATTTCTATTTGTGCAGAGAAATAGAGGGGTTATATTTTGCTGATTCACAAGCACAAACTTTGGGTCCTTTAAATGTGAGATTCTTTTTCAGTGATCATATAGATATATTGCTTAGGGACATAATCATATCTGGGTTATTCTTCCAATAAGTAAAACCAGAAAAGGAAAGGACATTGAAGCTAAAGAGCCATAGATTCTCCTTGGAGAAGCAAACAAAAGAATTGATGTAGTTTAAAAGAACAAAACACCTAATTTCATTGGATAGCTAGAAATCTTATTACAATACATATGCAGAACATTTACTTAAAAAAACATGAACATAAATATGGTTTGGGTTAATTAGGTATTATTACCATGTTAGGTTCATACATTAAGAGCTCAAAGAGATAATTTAGCCTAAGTAAGGCTTAGAATAGTTAGTGATTTATTTGCTCAGTGTCACATAAGTGGTACCCAGCACAGCTTGACTTTGAACCCAGTTCCTCTCACTTCAAATACAGAAAATTTCCCATCATAACCGTAGAATAACATCTGTAGTAGATGAGAAAGCATGGAAGTTTCTTTTAAAAAAAAGAGAGAAGATTTGAAGAGGCAGAAAAGTAAATGGAATCAAGCACAAGATGAAGATTGAAAAAAGACAATAGCTTCTGATACAAGAGTTTATTTTCATCATTGTTCTTCCTCGTGACTTTTGCCTTACAATTTGAAGTTTCTTTAATCTTCTAGGTAAAATACACAACCAAGATGCCTTTTCTGATTCCTCCAGTTACTCATACCTTCCCATCACCATGTATTTATTTTGTCTACATACTATATTTGCTTATATGTAAGTATGCTATACTCATTCAATAGAATATAATTTCATTAAGGTCTGGATTTGTTTCAATTTGCATTTGTAACATAGTACTTGGTCCATGATGGACGCTTAAGAGCTGCTTATTGTTTGCTTGTTGGATTGAATCAGAAAGCTAAATAAAGGATAATGTGGAGTGGTGAGGTAGGAAATATAGAAAAAAACGAAAGGAAATTGAATGTACTTTTCAGAATAATAATGAAGCCTTAAGTAGGTAAGAAGATTGACAACTCTTATGATAATGATCCCCACAAACAAATGTTTATGATATTATTAGGAGAGGTACCAAGAGGAATAAAAAGATCTTGAGACATCATTTCTAGCAGCCTTCAAGAAAATGGACAGCTTTTCAGTGACTTGTGGTGTGTATAATGATTTTATTTCTGCTATGTCGAAAAACCTTTGATATGTACCTATAGGGTTGACTGGTCTCCCTCCTAAAAGAATAAGTAAAGAAATTTGAGCAGGATCTTTCTACAGGTGATCATCAGGAAAAAGAAAATATTCTCAGAATAATAGAAGAAAAGCATGGGTATAAAAACAAAAAAGAAAGGACTCTTAAATATCTACTTTGGTCCTTTCTATAATCCTCTGAGATAGGTACTATTATTCTTCCCAATTTTATAGATTAGGAAACTGAGATAGATAGAGATTAAGTGATTTGACAGGGTCATATAGTTAATAGGAGTCTCAAGTCAAATTTGAACTCAGATCTTCCTGTCTTCAGGTTAAGAACACTATTTACTAAACCACAAACCTATCTTTAGACTCATTCACAAGTTCTAGGAGAGGCAAAGAAGTTGGTAGTATTGGCCTGATGTTTTACCTGAATGTAATAAAAAACATTATTTACATAGCACTATTTTTCCTTATTTAGCAGAATTCAAGATGAGTATAAATATAAAAATCATAAATGACTATATATACATGCATGTATGTATATATATATATATAATGCCCATTTTCCTTCTTTCTCACTGTTATGCATCTTTATGAGAAAAATAAGTTTTTATAGTATTTTTATGAAAGTGTAAAGAGTGATAGGTAATCACAAATTATTTTGTAAAACAGGCTACAACAATATAATAATTGATTTGTAGCTTATAAATGTACTTTTAAAAATAATTTCGATAACTGTATTTCATTATACTAGTTTTCTTTCTAGTCTTATGTTTTTCAGAAAATACATTTTAAAATGTTATGCTGAGAAAGGATCCATAGGCTTCGCTAAACTACCTTGTACACAAAAAAGGTCAAGAAATTTTGATATAGAGAATAAAAGATTCTGCTGTGTTTAGTGCTTATGTATTATCAGCATGCATTTTGGCTCTCCAAAAGAGATTATCACATGAAAATGTCAGAATTATATAACATTCTTTGGTAAATGAACACTTGTTCAATGATTTTCTGATTTTTAATATCAAGCAGAGGAAGAGATATTCACTACAAGCTACTAGTCACTATTAAGGAGGATATGCTATGAGAAACTCAAAGGGGAAAGGGTTTACCAATAGGTACCAAAAAACTTCAGAAATAGATGATATTGTAAATTTGGCTTTCTCATATAACATCAAAGAACACTTAAAAGATGGATTTAACAATCTACATGTTAGAAAAAAAGAAAAAAAAACCTGTTGCCCACCCACACAATTTGCAAATGTACAGACAATCCATTGAATTTATCCGTTTGACTAGGAGGAAGGATGATATCGTCAACAAAAATAGGAAAGAAAGAAGAAAAAAATATTTTGGAGAAAAGATGCTTTCCATTTTGCTTGTGTTGAATTTGAGGTGTTATTGAAATATATCAGTATAGAAAGTGCTGAAGATATATAAAAAACAGCTCTTGGAGATGTGGGGAAAAATAAAGATACCTAGAAATAAGAGACCCTCTCTTTTCTAAAACCCAGAGAACATTTGACAACAAATCATAAAGCCAAGTTTCAGGTGAAAATCTGCCAAGAAACAATATTTAATCTTATAAATATTATAGTACAAACTCAATCTTTAGTTCTAGAGATTGTTTTAAAGCTAGGTGAAGGTCAAATACACTGGGATTGTTAAAGAGTCCTTCAAGAATGCCAGTCACAGCACACATCTGCCACTCCTAGCTAAGAAAAATTCCACACAGTCAGGAGTCCCCATCTAAAAAGGGTTTTAGGGTAAAATAAACATCGTGAATGAATTACCCTTCTTCCCCAGGAGAGGTCACATTTGAGGTTCACTGGTGATGCAAGATGGTGAGCCTAGGACAGTGCCCACCTGCTAAGGATTAAACAGAGAGCTACAGTCTCTTATGTAATCAATGCCTTATCTTTATTGGGCTCTATATTCATCATTGGAAATCTTGACAGGCTTATAATTCATTCATTAATGTATGTTAATATCATATACTCCATGGTGTTGCAGTAACTTTCAAACACTTCTGTTTTTTCATACTCTTCTTCTCCCCCCAAAACACAAAAAACCCAAATAAAAACAACCAAAGAAGTTTTTGCATATGAGAGTTGGCAAAAATTAGTATACTTCTCACATTGGAAAAGAAAGTTTGCCAGACTGATTTTATTGAACTCTTCTCAGTGTGATGTTTCACTATTAAAGTTCCCTCACATGCTGTAACAATAAAATTATTGCTTGTCAGCCAGACCAAGCTGAAGTCCCATAAATACCATCTTGAATGTTTTCAGGCTGCAGTACAATATTTGTCTTGCTAAGCCATCATGGTAGGTCTAATAATTTGATAATAATTTTCAAGGTAGGAATCCAATAAAGGGAAACAGGGATATGGAAAAGAAAAGAAAGTTTGGGTGATGAGAAATTCCCTCTAAAAGTAATAAAATATTTCTACAATTACATATTCTCCACTACAGAGAACAAATTTATCTTACAGGTTGGTTATAATCATACACTTCTTGGAAAATGGAAATCTATCAGAATAGCCTATATTGTATTTGAAAGCATGAGTAATTTTGAAGAATACTATCTTTGTTTTTCTGAAAGTTAAACTGTACAAGAACTCCTTTACCATTTTTAAAGACTAAATAAAGCATTCTGTATGCTGCTTTCTGATGGAAGGTGTTGATACATTTTTGGTGGTAGCTTAGCTACTTCATTCTTCTCCTTTAGAAGTTTCAGATGAATACCATTTGAAGTTTGTGATTTATGGCCACTTAATTTCTCATATTGTTTCAATCATTTCTTTGTTTTGATTGCCCTGACAATTCTTTACCTTCATTCATAGTACAAAGTAACTCCAGGGTAGATAGTTCTCCATCATGCTCTAACAGGAAGGCACAACACAAAGAACACATTCAATTTCTCTGCATTCTTACTAATGTCTTTTGATTCTTGCATTTGCACTGTTGTAGTCTAGCAGACTAGTCAATCTCCAGTGGGATTCTTACTTTTGCTATGTTTAGAGAATCCAATGAAGAATGTTTTATCCTGGTGGTAGTGATTTTTAAAATTCAATTTAAATTTTTGTTCCCAAAATTTCCCCTTTATACATTATCATCTGATCACTGACTATTTTCCCACCACTCTTAACTTCTTTGTTTTGTTTTACTTTACTTAATTTTTTTTCTGGTAATTCTCACAGCCTTCTAATAATGTGCCCAGAAGCAGCTTCCATGCTGCTTGGATGGTTTTTAATTTCCTACCTTTTCCCCTTAGGTACTTTCTCACTAATCTCTTCATTTTTCTTCAAATCCATTTTTTAAAGAAATTGTGTCCAAATCTGATCTTTCAATATGATGACCCCTGTGAAGATGTCAAATTTGATTATGTCATTGCTACTGCTACTTCTTTCCTTTCGTACTTGACCTTCTATGAGGGACCAAATTGAACCACTTAACTATTGGCATCTCCAAAATAAATTGTTTGGCTAGAAAAATCTCTGTCTCCTAAAAGCATCCAAGAAATCTGAGTTTTCTACAATTCTTTATCATTAAAAAAATCTTGGCAATGGAATGCCTAAACTTGAAATGTGCCATCAGTAAATAAGTAGCCACAGTAACAAGCTTTCCCTATGTGATCTGCATAACAGGTTTCTGCCATAATATAAAGCGTATGCCCCACATTTCCATATGACAAATCAATCACAAAGAGACATAGGTTTTATATTAACATGTGCCAATCACTATATGGGAACTTACCAACACTTATGTACTGTACTCAAAAGTTTATCCATCTTTAGATAAATAAAACAATGTGTCTCAACCCCAGTTGGATTCACTTTCCTAAGTATTTCAATATAACTCCAAGTGTCAGGCAAACCAAACTGAGTGATGATAAGCTTATTCTTACTCTTTCCAGATTGAAAAAATCTAACCAAATAGTTTTGTATTACCACAGTGTCTCTTTTGTAAGAAACCATAGAGCAGTTACTGAATTCCTAGTAGAGCTAAAAAACACATATCTCTCAGCAAAACCTCAAAGGGCCCGTATGAAGAACTATAAATCCTATAGATTCTTTGCTTTTCCTAGGGTTATTTTCTCTGAATTTAGCTCTTGGAAACATTTAAAAATATACATGCTTCTTACATAGATCTTTTATATCACAAAGAACTATAAAACATTGCCATCAATGGTATAATTAGTACCCATTGCATGCAAAAAAAAAAAAAGAAAGAAAAAAAAAGGTTATGCTGTACTGCTCTGGATATACTTTGGCTCTGAGAACCAACATAATACAATGGATTATGTATTGGTCTTTGAATAAGAAAGATTAGGATTCAAATTATGATCCAGACACACACACACACCACATGACCAAGTACAAATAACTTCTCAGGGTCTGTGGCAATAGGCAAAGATTGTTAGTTGTAGAAGAGTTGCTAATATTCATATAAAAGAAAGTTTTTTAAAAATAATTTTGCTGCATTGAAGAACTCATAGGTTCTTAATGTATATGCAAGTATGTGTATATATGTAAAATAATTTATTTGATGAGGAATTTTATTCATATCCAAAAATAACAGATGAAGATTAGAAGTTAAATAAAATTTATCCATCATCAAAAAATTAATCATTAACTAAAAAAGTGAAGTTCAGACATGGCAAAATTACTTAGGGACGATGCCAATAAATAAATAAATAAATGGATAAATGGCTGACAAAGGACTAAACGGATAGCTGATAGATATAGTGATATAATTGGATCAACCAAAGCATTTTGATAAATTGTTCTTTTTGAATTATTTTGTTTTTTACTAGTAAAAAAAGGAAGGTTTTGTTTAAAATAGTCAATAGTACATAATCAATACAACAGAAGCATTAGTTCTGGTGAATTACTGCACATATTCAATGACAGAAAAGTAAACCCACACCTATGTGTACATATAAGTGGGTGCATAAATATATATATGTATATGCAAATATGTATGATAGTATGTTTATATATTCATGTGTGTATATAGATAGATATATAGATTTTTTTTCCCCCGACTGATCTTTGTTAACTATCAATGACTTAAGAATGACTGTAAAGGCACAAATTCCATTTAGTTGACATCAGGGCCAGCTGTTGCTCTGGGACACATAAACTAATCAAGATGTGCTTATAATACTAGAATGTTACAATCAAAAACAGGAGGGCTGGACATCACTAAAAAGTTACCAAAACACAGTAAAATGTTAGATACATGACAGGAGAATAATCATTTGGTTAATACTGTTGACAACACTCCCTTCTTGGAGAGTTTCTTCTTCATTGAATCTTTGCTGGTTTTCTTTCTATGAGTTTGCTTTTTAGTATCCTTTAATGAATTGTTACCTATATCCTACCTCCAGAATGTTTGCCTCTCAAGTATTTATCATGGGCCTGCCTTCTGTTCTGTTCCTAAAACATTCTCCCTTGGTTATCTCTTCAGCTCTCTGAGATACAATAAACATGTGTCCAAATTTATCTCAGAGTTAAATATCGAGCCTTCATCTTCTGAATGTCAATCCTACAGTGTCAAAAAGTCTTCTGGATGTCTTCCCTTGAATTTCCCATTTCTAAATCTAAGTTAACATGTCCAAAATGGAACACCTTATTTTTCTTTCTAAATCTGCAATTTCTTCAAAATTCCCAATTTCTGTTGAGTGTACCACCATCTTTCTTATCACCCTGGTAAATCAACCTAACTAAACACTTCCCTCTCCCTCATCTTCAATTTCTGAATTGTCAAGTCCAATTATCTCTATTTCCATAACATCTCATGTCTCCATTACATTTTCTGTCTGCCTCCTCTACTTTACACTCACATCAACTTTTCTCGCCTCTGTGTGTCCTTCAAGATTCAACTCAAATAACTCCCACAATTCTTTTCTTGATTCTTCCAATTGTATATGCTCTCCCTGATAAATTATTTTTTAAAATTTATTTTAATAGTATATTATCTTTTCCAATTTTATTTAAAGGGTTTTCAATGTTCATTCCTTACTTCTGTCCTCCTCAAGCTAGCAAACAATATGATATCAATTATATATATATGTATATACATTTATATTCATTTTAAATATATTTCCATATGAGTCAGGTTGGGAAAGAAAAAATTGATTATTTTATACACTACAACACAAAACTATAATTCCTTCCCAACCCCACCTTGTGTTATAAATTAACAAGTAATGAACAAAAATAATACTTGAAGAATTTGACATCTAACTGGCATTTATAAACTCCTTGTATGATTCTGCAGACCTTTTTTCTCCAGAGACATAACCTTTGAGAACCCAATTCCTCAGTGCACCATGACATAGAAGTCAATTTATAATAATAGTTCACTTAATGAAAAATATGGGTATGCATAATGAGCAGAAAAACCCCCAACAACAATAAGAGATTTGAAGTCAAGGCTTCAGCCCATAAGACCTGTTCAAATCCTGGCTTTGTTGTTTTATGAAAATCACTATTTTCTTGAGTTTTGGTGTGCTTGCCTATAAAATTGGGGTCTCTGTCAACTCTAAATCTATGATTCTGTGGTTTAGATAGATCATAAGTTCATAAAGTTCTTTGTCTATGTATACTTACCTTTGAAAATAAGTTACACAAATTTTAAATGAATTGTCTAAGGTCATATTGCTAGCAAATATTCACCCTATCTTTTTAGTTTGTCTTACCAGAAAAGAACTTACAGCTTACAAGAGTTGGTAGCAAGAAACAAAGTATTTCAGCATCAGCATGTATGGAGGCAAATAAGAATGTCTCAGTGACCTTTAAAAACACCTCAAAAGATATTTGTTTTTCTTCAAGAGCTTTTTGAAAAATGCAGATTGAAATCTTTGTCAGAGGAGAAAATTTAATAGCTATAGGAATATTGTTCCACTTTCCATTTTATTTGGATAAATGAAATTATTCCTTGAAAGAACAGCAGAAAAATTCATTCAATGGGAAAATAAAGAAAAGAATTATTTAAGGATTTAGAAGGGAAATTCAAATTTGTGTAAACAAATTTGAGGGTTCAATGAGAGAGAAATAAACAAAGAAGGACTATAGAATAGTTGGTACTATAGAAGAAGGTGTTCACATGGTCAGTGGAACTGTCTTTTTTTCAGGATAACATGACTACCTATGTTCTACAATATGATGATGAAGATTCATAGGAACCTCTTGAAGAAGTCACATGGCATCATAAAGAATATATGAGATTTAGTAGTTGGGAATTCCTTGCTAGGGCTGGCTCATAAAGGCACCATAAGTTGAACTAACATGAAAAATTCAAGTGTGCTATCTTTCTAGGATTTTTATGCAGAACCTCTTGAGAATTGTCAAAGCTGATAACAAACCACTTAGCTAATTCTGGTGACTCATATAGTGATAAATGATACTATTTGAAGGAACCTAGTTTGAATCTACAGGGATTAAAGGTCCTCAGCTTCAGGAAGTAAAACTTTGGAGGCACAGGTGATGCTTTCATCACCACTGTCAAATGAAGGTTGTGACTTTAGAAGTGAAAGGAGAATTTTGAAAGTGAACAGCTGGCTAAGAAGATGTAGGGTGCAATTTGCATTAGGACTATGTTGTGAAATATATGAGTTACAGGCTATAGTCGAAAAAATGTTTTTTTCTGGAAACTTGAAGGTTTTATCAAGGAGAATATAGTATGGCATAATGGGAAAAAAGTATTAGATTTGAATTTAAAGGACATGGCTTTGAAATTGATTACTGCTAATCTCTATATAATGTGAAGAAAGTTATATAGTCTCTCTGTGTTTCACTTTTCTCTTTTAAAATGAGAGTTCTTGATTCATTATTTGCAATGTCCTTGCTATTATAATCATATGATGAGGGGCTTAAGCTGAATGTCCAACAACCAATAATCTTTTATTAAATGCTTACTATTGGCAGGTACTGTACTAAGCATCAGAGAACACATGAGTGAAACAGTTTTTTGCTCCCAAGAAATTTACTTACTATTGAAATGATGTTATTCTCTGAGAAAAAAAAATGTAGGTAATTTTTGTAGTGGCAAGTAATTGGAAAATAAGTAAATGCACATCAATTAGGGATGAATAAGTTAAGATATATAAGTGTAATAGAATATCATATTCAGGCTGGTTTCAGGAAAGGATTCAGGAAAGTACTTAAAAACCTGTATGAATAGATGATCTGTGAAATGTGAAGAATCAAGAGAACATTGTACATAGTAATAGCAATATTATGTGAAAATCTTCTGTGATGGACTTGGCTCTTCCCAGGAACACGTTGACTCAAGAAAATTTCAATAGATTAGGGATGGAAAATGCCATCCACATCCAGAGAGAGAACTATGGATTCTGAATGTGCAGTAAAGCATAGCATTTTCACCATTTTTGTTTGCTTGCTTTTTCTTTCTTGTGTTTTCCCCCTTTTGGTCTATTTTTCATACAGCATGACAAACATGGAAATATATTTAAAAGAATGATTTGTGTATAATTTATAACAGATCACTTGCTGTCTTGGGGGAGAAGTAAGGGTTGGAGGGAGAAAATATTTGGAACACAAAATCTTACAAAAATGAATGTTCAAAACTATCTTCACATGTATTTGGAAAAATAAAATACTATTGAGAAAAAAAGAGAAAATGAATGCAGAACATATACAACATGAATGCAGAATTTCTGTTTGTTTCTTTGTGCTTTGATGGAGGTCAAGCAGAAGTGGAAGACTGACTGGTAATGGGGAAATCAAGAAAGGTCTTTTGAAGGATATAGCACTTTATATGAGTGTAAAAGGAAACTAGGATATAGAAGAAATGGATGAGGGTGAGCAAGCATTCTTGGTTTAGAAAGTATCTCTTTGATCTTATGATTCCAGAGCCAAGATAGCTCCTTTGATGAATTGAAGTATTCTTCATCTAATACTTTTAGCTGAAGCCAAGAATGGTTGTATTTCCCCCATTGTTAACTTCCAGTGACTAGTGTCCTAGGTCCACTGAACTTATCTAAATTAGCATTTACAAAGGGATCTTCACTTTAAAGGCAAAGAAACTCAAAAGCACTAGTATTTCTAGTTCCCTAAAATTTAGGGACATACTTTCCCCTGTGCAATCTCAATCTCTGTGAGAGATTGGACTGTTAGTTGCTTTTGAAAAATGGAGAACAGGTGCTACAAAGCTGGAGAATGGCAGATGTGCTGATTTTTTTATATGAAAAGTTGTTCAGTTGTTCAAGTATATATCTTTCTAGGCATTAGGCTTGGATTTCTAACTATAATGGTACATAGGAAAATCTTGGAAGTGAAAATGAATACTACCAAATGCAAATCAACAGCTTCTCATGAATCCTTTTTCTTAGAGAAGTTCCTAAAATGAAAAATCAAGAGATACCCATTTTATGTCACAGGGAAACTTGAATCCTGGTCTTTTTCAACCTAAGACAAATTCACTTTCTTTAACTACTTCATATTGCCTCTTTGTAGAATATTATGTGTCATGTCAATTCCTGACAAAATTCAAGAATTAATAATTTGAAAAAAAGATATATTTGTATGTAATCTACCTTTTTACATTTTGTTTTCTTCCTATACCACTTTCTCTAATGATTAATATTTGAAAGAAGAAAAAAACCTTTCAGCAAAAATAATTGATGCATTAACCAAATTAGACATATGTAATATTCCAAACTTATAGGCTTTCACTTCTGCAATGAATAGTGCTTTATTAAAAGAATAAGGATCAGGCACATGGGAAGGGAAGTATGAGCCACCATGACTCAGTATATATTTAACAAGAACAAATACTTCTAGATTAAATCCATTTATTTATTTGAGGGAGTTCAAGAACAGCAATTATTATAGCCCTGATTTGGGCTTGGCATTTGACAAAGTTTCACACAAGATCTTGTGGAAGAGACATAGATGAATAATTAAGTAAAATATTCATCCAACTTTTTGGAATTTTTTTTTATTATTTTGGTGAAGACATAGATATGTCTTTTTTCATGTAATTAGTTATTAGGAGATGCTAAGCTAATGATAGAATCACAGTCATGATGTAGAAAGAACCCAAGAAAGTGTAATGATGACAAATTTAATAAGATTAAAAATGGATCAATATAAAGTCCTGCAATCAGGTGAAGATATTAAAATGTTTAAAGAATAAAAGAATAAGTTTCACATGAAAGAGGCAAAGAGGTTTGAGTTTACAAATAGGAATTTAGAAAATACTTTGGAGAAAAATCTAAAAGTACATTTATCCTCATTAAAAATACAATGAATCAGCAGTAAGAAAAAGTGAGTGAAATACTAGACGATTTAGAAACCAAAAAAGGGAGAGGTCCAAGTTATACTGTACTCTGACCTCATGATACCATTCTAAAATAAATCCCATTTGAGGAAGTCAAAATACCTCTAGAAGACAACATCAAGATATAAAGAATTAGAAGGCAAACTATGAAGAAGTTATATAGCCTAAATTATCCTGAAGTAGAAAAGACTGGGGAATACTGGATAACCTAATATATTAGTAATCTTAAAATTTCATTGTGTTGTTATGTAGGAAAGGGGTTATAATTATATTTTCTTTCCCAAAGAGGGAAAAACTAATACCAATGGGTTGTTGCTTATGCTTTGTTTTTTGAAAAGGACCTAGTATATTGTGGGGTGATATTATGACTCATGCATGAACTGGATTTACATGACGTATAGTTGCACAAAATTATCAGTAGCATTATCTGCAAAATTTTCAAAGTCCACTGAAAGAAAAGATGTCAGGATGACTGGTTTTGGTTTGGGATGCAGTGGATGATGTTTGACCAAGCTTTAAGCTCTCCACAGCATCTACTGCAGCCACCCCGTTGGTCATTGGCTCAAATTGTTCTCATCTGCCCAATCCATGGTTTGTGAGTATGGAGGGAAGGGGTTGTGGGGGTATCTTCATGTATTTGGCCTGATAGTTTTGAGGACTGTGAGTTGTCTAAAACCTAGTTCAGTTCAAATGACAGATTTAGTGGGGTATGGCTGTTGTTCATGCTCCAGCTTCTGGGAGCTATAAGTGAGAGTAGGGTGCCAAAGATGAACAAGAAACCCTGAAAAGAGATGGTATTCTTTCTTAAATATCCCATGTATCCCTTAATGAATAGAATTTGCAGACAGATAAGTAACTTAATTCCTAAATTGCCTTATCTATAAAGAACTTGGATCAGACAGCTTCTGGGTCCCTACTAGCCATAAATCTATGGTCTGATGGTCCTGTGTTCAGACATAATGGATATCATGTACAACACTATAGAGATAGGAAATAGAATGGCATGTGTGATGAAGGCTAGTTTGACTGGATTGTTGAGGACTTGAAAGGGACTAATAAAAAATAAGAATGAAAAAATAGGTTAGAGCCATTTCTGAAGGCTCTCAAATGATTGCACATGATAAACACTGAAAATAAGACGTTTGGACTAGATGTCTTTCATTAGAAACATGATACTTTTCTACTATCACTATTTTTCTTCCTATAGAAAGACTTTAAGTCCTATAATGGAAATTTGGAAGACAGGAGAAAATATTAAAGTTACATTTGTTTTCTCCTGTCCCTCACCTGTGAATAGTGGCTGAAGTTAGGTTCCTAAAAGGAAAACTGGGATAATTATTTAAGGTAAAATGGCAGGAATGAATGCAGCATTTTCAATTTGAATTCAATAACTCCTGTCAAATAGAATTCAGTGGCTTAGATTGTTAACTGGGAAATTCCTTGGAAAAGTACAAAATTATAGGCATTCTATTCAGTTCCTGCTGTTGCTCTCAGATTTCTTCACAAATTTCTTTTATTTAACATTTTGGTTGCCAAAAAAAAAAATGAATGTGAAACTTCTTTTCAGTTATTTGGCATAGTCAAGTAAGCACTAGGAAATTGTATTACCGACTAAATGTGATGGGATTCTTGGAAATTAGTATTACAGTAGTATAGTATGACATTGGATCATGGTCTCTCTGAAAATCTTTCATATTATTTTTCAGAAATTCAATCCTTCCACTTGATATAATTGGAAAACAGCTTTTATTATAATTTCATGAGAACATCCATTGCTTACTTTTCCTTGCTAAACCCACAAACCAATTTAGAGAAAATAATTATTTGAATGTTAAGAAAAGAATTGGACTAGTGATCTTGGAATTTCTTTAATTTTTCTATAGCATAGATATTAAGTAGATTTATCTTGAAATAGTATAACTTCTATTCTCTTTCCAGGTATGGACTCTCTTGAGTCTTATGCTAACTAACACCAAAGCAGCCCCTTTTAAGGGTGAGAAAGTAATTCATTCATCATGCCTTCTACTAAGCCTGGGAACAATGGTCCAACTACTCGATTTCTGATGGCTCTTTTTATAAGGTGGATACCTGACTATTAGGGACCAAAATGAGACCACCAACCAATTTCCCACAAGCCATCAAGTAACCATCACATGTTAACAATTTTCAGTCACTTCTAATCTGGTTTGGATTCAAAACAGTAACCTAAGGTTGAAAGGTTACATATCTGAATACCAATCCCCTAGAGCCAACCAAGCTTTTGGGTTCATGAATTGAAGGTAATTAGATAATTTTAATTTAACAGGAATTGTCATGTGTTCATCATCATTTCAAAATTCAAATTCCTCTGTGGAGTTCAGACTCATCCTTTTATTGTTTTTCTATTAATTGTCATCGCTACATACATTAGTATATAGTGACTTTTTGTGGAAGGAGTAGTTAAAACAAGCTATAATTTATTCTGTATTAGATTAAAGGAGACATACATCAGTGAAATTTTTAAGGTGTGTTGTATATTATTTTAAGTAAATAAGGGTTTTCTGTTGCACTTTGGATTTTTACACTCAAATTCATTCACTTTGGTACTTGTGGAACAAAAGTTAATCAGAAAATGATTAGAAAATTAAAGAATCTGTAAAGTCTGGGAAACTTTCCTGTTTCTGTCAAGACAGTATTTTCCCACTTAACTAGCATACAAATTCAGTCAAATCAAGGGAAAATTCCTTTCTTGCAACATTTTCAAATTCAAAATAAGTTTTAAAACCTCTACATTAAAGCAAGTTCCTTATAATTGCTTTGGAATTGAAAATTTCTAGTGGAATAACTAGAATACAATTGCATTGCATCATTGACTTATCCAAATATTCTTTATTTTACATATGAGGAAATTGAGACCCATAATATTTAACCACAACTTCAACTTGCTTTAGGTCACACAGGTTATAAATGATAGAGATAGATTCAATCCCCAAGTCTTTATTTTCAAGATAGTTATCAATGCAAACTTTTTTTGATTCTTTGAATTGCTCGCAAAATAAAATTAATCTAAATCAAATATCCTTTTATTTTAAAATCCATTCCACAAGTTGCAATTCTTTTGCACTTACAATCTAAACAGTGAGCAGTAAATAGAGTTACTTCATAGGAATTAGATGCATATTATAAAATTTATACATTATATTTTTCAAGCATTCAATTTCATATTGCTCAGAGCACAAAACCAAAGAGAGATTTCTTGAAGGCTTAAATTTAATTATGGACTTACTTAATAATCCATTTTTGGACTGCTTAGTCAAGTAGGATCTATGCATAGGATTACCCTTAACTCCATAATATTTCACTGGGCCTTATATTAAAGATGGATCAAAGACAAAGAAGAAGAATGTCAAAATAAGAAACTCTTGCCACTACATTATGTTGTATCCATTCATTATAGACTTAAATTTTAAATGGTCTATTGCTTTTTCTATAGTATACAATCTCATTTGGTAGTGTATATAATTTAAAAATATATATACCACCCAATGATGTTTTAAAAATTTAAAACTATCTAAATACTATTCAGGTGACTTTTATTTTATTTTATTTTATTAAAAGCTTTTTATTTACAAAATATATGAGTGATTTTTCTACATTGACCTTTGCAAAAACTTTTTTTCCCAAGCTTTTCCCCTCCTTCCCCCCACTCCACCCCTAGATAACAGGTAATCTAATACATGCTAAGTATGATAAATTATATGACAAATCCAATACATGTATACATATCTATACAGTTATCTTACTGCACAAGAAACATCAGATCTAGAAAGAGAAGAAGAAAAAAACAACCTAAGAAGGAAAACAAAATGCAGGGAAATATTCACAGAAAGCGTTAAAATGCTGTGTTGTGGTCCATACTCAGTTCTCACAGGCCTCTCTCTGGATGTATATGACTATCTTCATCGCTGAACAATCACATCATTGTTGAAGAGAACCATGTCCATCAGAATTGATCATCGTATAGTCTTGTTGCTGTGTATAATGTTCTCCTACTTCTGCTGATTTCACTCAGCATCAGTTCATGCAAGTCTCTCCAGGCCTCTCTAAAATCATCCTGCTGGTTGTTTCTTACAAAACAATAATATTCCATAACATTCATATACCATAATTTATTCATCCATTCTCCAATTGATGGGCATCCTTTCAATTTCCATTTTCTTGCCACTACAAAAAGGGCTGCCACAAACATTTTTGCACATGTGGGTCCCTTTCCCTCCTTTAAAATCTCTTTGGGATGTAGGCCCAGTAGAAACACTGCTGGGTCAAATGGTATGCACAGTTTGATAACTTTTTGAGCATAATTCCAAATTGCTCTCCAGAATGGTTGGATCCGTTCATATTTCCACCAACAATGTATCAGTGTCCCAGTTTTCCCACATCCCCTCCAACAGTTATCATTATCATTTCCTGTCATTTTAGCCAATCTGACAGGTGTGTAGTGGTATCTCAGAGTTGTCTTAATTTGCATTTCTCTGATCAATAGTGATTTGAAGCACCTTTTCATGTGACCAAAAATAGTTTCAATTTCTTCATCTGAAAATTGTTCATATCTTTTGACCATTTATCAATTGGAGAATGGCTTAAATTCTTATATATTTGAGTCAACTTTCTATATATTTTAGAAATGAGGCCTTTATCAGAACCTTTGGATGTAAAAATATTTTCCCAGTTTACTGCTTCCATTCTAATCTTGTCTGCATTCATTTTGTTTGTACAAAAACTTTTTAACTTGATATAGTCGAACTTATCTATTTTGTGATTAATGTTGACCTCTAGTTCTTCTTTGGTCACAAATTCCTTCCCCCTCCACAGGTCTGAGAGGTAAAGCATCCTACATTGTTCTAATTTGTTTATAATATCATTTTTTATGCCTAGATCATGAATCCATTTTGACCTTATCTTGGTATATGGTGTTAGGTGTGGGTCAATGCCTAATT
>JAJPUD010005273.1:155480-164251 GCA_023553655.1 Myrmecobius fasciatus | reverse complement strand
ACCCATATATGCCCATATACATACTTCTATGCCCACATACACCCTTATATGCCCACATGCACCCATATATGCTCATATACACCATATATGCCCACATACACCCATGTATGCCCACATACACCCATATATGCTCATATATACTTATATATGCTCATATACATACTTCTATGCCCATATACATACTTATATGCCCACATACACCCATATATGCCCACATACACCCATATATGCTTATATACACCCATATATGCCCACATACACCCATGTATGCCCACATACAACCATATATGCCCACATACACCCATATATGCTCATATACACCCATATATGCCCACATACACCCATATATGCCCACATACACCCATATATGCCCATATACATATTTCTATGCCCACATACACCCTTATATGCCCATATGCACACATGTACATATATGCCATATACAGACACACACATATGCCCTCCCACACACGCATACACAAACTCCCACACCTGCACAAAGACATTTCCCTGCTGTCTGTCTCTGGGGCACTAGGAGGACAAAGGGTGTTTAGGAGGGGGAGGGCACCGCTTCAATCTGGGCTTTTTTTCTCACCTGGGGGAACTCCCCTCCCTCTGCTCTTCCCTGTGTTTCCCCTGGACTGCCCCAGTGGATCCTAGATCCACTCTTCATGCCCCTGGAGACAGAGAATTGTGTTTACCCAAAGTCTGCCCTGCCCACATCTCTGCCCACAGTAAGAACTAGCCTTCATCTAGACACACAGAGCACTGGACATCCTCAGGAAGTCCCAAGCTCAAACCCTGTCTCTGATACTTCGCTAGCTGCAATAAGTGTGGCTGGGTCAGGCCCTTAATCTCGCTCGGCCTGTTTTCCCATCCACAAAAAGGTGTAATAATAACAGCTATCTCAGACTTTTTGAAAAGACCAAATAAGGGGGAAAATGAGCTTTGCAAACTTTTAGGCTCAATGCAATAGTAATTAATAATACCTATTGCTCACATAGTACTTGGAGATCTGCACAAATGTCTTACATACATTACTGCATTTGCTCCTTACAGCAATGCTGTGAGATGAGTTACTAGATTTCCTGGGCACAGTCTAGAACCAGTTTTCAGGTTCAGTGCATCCTGGGTTCCAGCTTAGTCTTTGTCAAAGGTTAGTGGAACTGATTCTGAGCCTGAAATCCAGGTGAGTGGTCAGTCCCTGCTCAAGATCCAAATAGGATCAGGATCAGTCTAGAGTTGGGGGATTGACCATAGACTATCCAGTCATGACCCTCGGTAAGCCAGCACTTCCAGGCTTAGATCTGTGACTTCACAGAATGTAAGAGCTGAGAGAGCCCCATGACCCAGATAGTAGAAATCTGGGTCTGGACAGAGGAGGAGCTTCCAGGAGGGATGAAGATTGGACTGAGTCTTAAAAGGATGGACAGAATGTGGATAGATGTAGAGAAAAGAGAAAGGTCACTATTTCTTGTTTCTAGATACGGGGCAAGGAGGAGATTTCGTTTCAGAGAAAGGTTTGGGGTCTAAGAGAATGATTTTAACTCCTCAGCTCCTTCCAGCTGGCCCTCCTTTTCCAGCCTCACATCCCCTCATCAGTTAAGCCAGGAACAGATGTACATACATCATTTGTTTAATTCCCCCAAATCAAATCCTCTGACCTCACAGGGCTTCATCACCCAAGCTTGGTCATGGGGATTTCCCATATGAGGAGTCTGAAGGAGCTGAAATTTCTTCAGGTTAAGAGGAGTTTAGAAATTACCCTTGGAGGACAGAGTCAGTCCTGGGAAGCTGGGCTGTTTGGGGACAGCCCTAGATTTACATAAACACAATCTTATTTCCCCCATACATCCCCTATCAGAGCCAAAGCTCTGGGCAGGCAGAGAGAAGGGAACCACTCCATGCTAATGTTACAAAAAGTTCTCACTAAGATAAGTCAGGCTATTAAGTAGAACCTTGGACAGAGATCTGTGCCCAAGCCCAAGCCCAAGCCCAAGCCTCTTTTGGGAGGTCAATCTGGACTTGGAGAGACCATTGAGAATTCCTGGGCTCCTAATCAGGCTGAAGAGCCCAGTAACAGGAACCTGCTCACTGATAGCCTTCCCTCAAGGTAGTGTAAAGGTGACTCTGGAGTCTCACAGGTCAGGCCAGTTCCTGGCAGGTTCTCCTAAGCCAACAGGACTTCTTTCACACCTAATACTCCAAGTACCCATTCCATCTCATCAGGAGTAACTGTCCTGGGAACGAAAGTGTGAACCAACAACGTATGGAAGGACGTTCACTAAGGCTACATGTAGGTCAGCAAAATCATAAATGTGTGCAGGAAGTAAAGCATTACAGGACATTAGGGTACAGGGAACTATCTCCTTCCTAGCCTCAACTGCCCTAAGTGTAAAAGGGCAATGTGGGGCAGGAGGAAGCAAGACACTTGACCAGGAGTCAGAAAATAGGTTAGAGTCTCACTAGTAGCTTTGTGAGCTTGGAAAAATCATTTATCCACTCAGGGTCTCAGTTTCTTCATCTGCAAAAATGATGATGACGATAAGATGGGGATATCCAGATGATTGAAAAGTCCCCCTTTAATACTCATCATCTATGAACATTGAAATAAAGAATTGTCAGAGCCAGAAAAAAAGTTTAAAACAGAAATTCATTGTCATGGAGGAACTTAATACAGATAACGTCAGGGTGTAGAGGGAAATTAGAACCTAGAAATTCAGAGCTAGAAGGGAGCTTAAAACACAGATAGTCATGGAGGACCTTCATCCTGAGCATGTCAGGGGTGGAGGGAGCTAAGCATGTCAGAATTGTAAGGGAGCTTAGAATAAAGAAGGTCATTGGCGGGAGGACCCCGGGAGTACAGAATATAAGAGCTAGAAGCTCTCGCCTAGACTTTAATGGCTATACAGCCTTGAGTTAGCTCCTTCCATAATTTGATCTTCAGTTTTCTCCCTTGGAATAAAAAAAGCGGGGATAACGAGCCCTGTCCTCCCCACTTCTCTGGATTGTTGCAAAGATAAAATGGGACAGTGGATGGAACACTTTCTGTAAAATGAAGACAGATGTGCTCGTGAATGAGGCGTTATGGCTGCGATGATGACACACTAATCCAGCCACTTCCTTCTCTGGAGGCCGGGCCACCCAGCTGGAGATAACCAAGGGGGTTGGTCAAGTCAGGAGCTCCTCTCTTCTCCCTTTTATTTTGTTTTTGGTTTTTTGGTTTTGGGGGGGGGGGGGGGTTGCTGAGACAATTGGGGTTAAGTGACTTGCTCAGGCTCACACAGATAAGTGTCTGAGTCCAGATTTGAACTCGGGTCCTGCTGACTTCAGGGCTGGTGCTCTAACCACTGCGCCACCCAGCTGCCCCTCTCTCCTCGGTTCTACTCCCAGGTATGGCCCTAGCTGACCAGTGACTGCTTCCTCCTGGAGATAAGGGAGCGGAGATTCCCTTTCCCACTCACTTATCCCACCCACCTTCTCCCCCGAGGTGCTACAAAGCTCCAGTGGAGACCGTAGGACCCCAGCTCTAGAGTAAAGAGGGACGTTCGGATGAAGAGCCCGCGGGGGCCGTCTGATAACGTAGCCGGTCCGGTCCCCTGCCTGCGGCTCTTTCAGGTTGAAGCACTCAGAGTCAAGGTGGCGGAGGAAAGGGGACGGCCGCCAGGCCCTGTTCCGGGGGCTTTCTGAGACGGGGCGTCTCCTGGCTCTCGGGCCTCGCAGTGTACAGCCTGGTCTGGAAGGGCGGAGGGCCTCAGTTGGAAGGTGGAGACTGTGAGGGGACCCCGGGGGAGAGGAGAACCCCCAAATCCCCCAGAGCCCTTCCCCGGGGGTCAGGAGGACTGCAGGCTCGGCCCAGCTAGGGCACGACCTCCCCGCGCCACTTCAAGCAAGTCGGGACTTCGCCCGGATTGGGGCTTCTGGGAGGACCCCTGGCCCCCCGACGCCCCGGGCGCTGGCAGGGGGCGGTGCTTGGAGAGGCGGGAAGCTGCCCATTAAACCTGTTTCCTATCCTCCTGCCAGGTGGGCCGGCAGCCTGCCTGAGAGCCTTCAGTAAAGTCCGCCAGGTCCCCCAGGGGAAGGATGCAAATCGGGCGGGCTCCCCCGGGGCTCGGGCTACCAAGAAGTCAGCTCCATCCTCACCCGGCTCTTTAGGCGGCTCGAAAGGCGTTTCCTAGATCGCCCCTCCTTGCCCTCAGGTCAGGGGGCGGTCAGCCTTCTCTTGCAGCCAGCAGAGGAGCTCCAAGAGGCTCGCCCTCCTTTCCCACCATCCATAAAGCTCCCCCCGCTGCCTGACAAGGCCCAGACGTCAGGGTCTGCTGCTCTGAAGCTCCCCGTCTGGCCCATCTTTCTTCCTTTGACTCAGCGTCAGTCAGGCCTCTCCCCCACAGCCTCCCCCGGCCCAAGCTTACACTGCTTATCCTCTGAGAATCAGAGGGGCCCTTAGAACACAGTCAGAGCTGGGGGCCTTAGAGCGCAGTCAGAGCTGGGGGCCTTAGAGCGCAGTCAGAACTGGGGGAAGCTTAGAACACAGTCAGAGCTGGGGGGGCCTTAGAACATTGACTGTACAAACTAAGAAAGGCCTTAACATAGAATTTCAGAGATGGAAAAAATCTAAAAACCAAATGAAAGAGCTGGAAGAGACTTTAGAATATGAGATTAATTGATTAATCAACCAGTAAACATTTCTTAAGCACCTACTATGTACAAGGCACTGTACCAAGTACTGGGAATATAAAAGAGGGAAAAGGCATTCCCTGCCTTCAAAGAGCTTACAATCTAAATTCAGGGAGACAGCATGCAAACAGGTGTGTGTGTGTGTGTGTGTGTGTGTGTGTGTGTGTACATACATACAGGATAAATAGAAGATAATTAACATGGCAAGATACCAGAGTTAAAAGGGGATTGGGGGCAGCTACATGCAAACATATCTATATCTATCTATCTATCTATCCATCCATCCATCTATCTATCTATCCATCTATTTATCTATCCATCTATCTATCTATCTATCTATCTATTGGCCAACCTATATACAGGATAAATAGGAGATAATTACCATAGAAAGATGCCAGAGTTAAAAGGAGTTTGGGGGACAGCTAGGTGGTACAATGCATACAGCATCAAGCCTGAAGTCAGGAAGATCAAACCCAGCCTCAAAAGCTTACCAACTGGGTGACCATGGACAAATCACTTAACCCCTATCCTTTTTTTAAAAGAGGAATGAGGGTGGGATTTGGGGTGGGATTTAAAGGAAGTGATCTCAGAGCTGGAAGGGACCTCAGAGTACAGAGCAAATGGAACTTTAGAACGTAGAATCCCAGAGACAGCAAAGACCTTAATGATCATTCATCTGTTCCTGGAGCTCATCTATTCCTGTTTTCTGAGATCTGCACCCCTCAGACAGTCTGGGGAGACTTTTGGATCCTCTCTCAAGCTACTGGTTGTAAATGCATAAAATAAAATGTACAGGATTACAGAAGAGTTCAATTATACTGAAATACAGCTGCCACATTAGGAAAAAAAAAATTTATTCATCCCAGGTTGAGAATGTCCAAGGTCCTAGTTTTACAAATGAGACTCAGAGAGAGACTTGGTCAAAGTCACAGAAGGTCACACACAGAGTTCTCCCTGGGGCTGTTAGGTGGCTCAGTGGATCCAGCACCCGCCCTGAAGTCAGGAGGACCTGAGTTCAAATCTGTCTTCAAACATTTAGCACTTCCTAAATGTGACCCTGGGCAAGTCACTTAACCCCAATTATCTTAGCAAAAAAAAAAAAAAGACAGAAGAATTATCCCCACAGCCAGAACCAAGGCATAGGTCCCATTCTCTCCTACTCCTGCTCCTTCGATTCCATATTGTTGCTAGTAAATGACTGTCTCAGAGAGGCAGTACCCACAAGTCGATTAAATTCAATTCAAGAATTAGTTATTAAGTACCTACTATGTGACAGGCACTGGTAGGTCCCAGGGATACAGAAACAAAAATGAAACCTTCTCTGTCCTCAAGGAGCTTATGCTCTTCTGTAGGAATATGACATCCAGGAGAAAATAAATACAAGGTAATTTAAGGCGGGAAACGGTACAGCTGGAGGAATTAAGGAAAGTTTCACCTCTGAGGTACAGCTCGGTTGAACCTTGAAAGACAAGAGCCTTAGAGGCTGAAATGAGGAAGAAGCACACCCCAAGTGTGGGATCCAGCTTGTATATGAGTCAGGGGAAACTGCATTTTCTCTGGACTCTTAAGTGGCAAAGGGCTGAAAAAGTAGATTGGAACCAAAGGGAAGGATCTTGAATGTTGTGTTTTGTGCAAAGCAGTGGGATAAAGATAAAACTTTCTCCTCCCTTCTGTCCCCCAGTGTTCAGCAGAGGGCCAATGTGGGGATGGACAGGGCCTACACAAAGTAGGACTTCCCAGGAGAGGGGCTCCACTGGTTTTGTCTCATCTGTGAACCTGTAGGGAGGATGTACCTCCACGGAGCAGCATCTCCTCTGGGTAATATCCTCCCAGGCTCTGTCTGAAACCAGTGTATGTGCCAGACCTGGATCAGTCTTTTTCATTTCTCCGTGAGGTCAGGGCCTAGACTGGCAGGGTCTACACAAGATGTCTATTATATTGGCTATGTCTACAATGGAAGGTAATATCTCATGTTACTACAGGACTAGGTGTCCATGGGATAGTATCTCCATGAGAAGATTTTGCCTACGTGGTCTTGCTTTTATTGGGCTATATCTAGAGTTTTGTCTACATGGGCTTGTTTTTATTGGTACTTATCTAGATGAAATAGCACCTTCTTGAGCTTGCAAAGCAACCCACTGCCTCTTGGGTGTCTCTTATGGGTTACTTTACTTTACCAAGCTTTGTTCTGACAGGGAGGGTGGGTAGACCAATCAGTCCCTGAGAACTCAGTGGCTCTCACTGGCTGTGTGACCTCAGGAAAGTCTCTGCCCCTTTCTGATGGGAAGCTTCCCAATCTCCAAAATGAGGTGATTGGACTGGAAAAGGGACTCAAATGTCCCCTCTGGGTTTGATGCTCAGCAAGTTCTCCATTTCACAGGGACTGCTCCCACCCTGCCCTGGGCATCTTGGCTTCCGCTGCTTGGTGGGTGGTACGCCTGCCCAGATCCCACATGAAAGGTCTCCTCCCTCCCCTGGGTGTCCCAGCACCTGGAAAAACCGGCAGACTGCCCGGGACCTGGCTAGCCCTGTGGCTGGAACACCAGGGAGGATCAGTTAGGCTTGTCACCTTGTTCCAATAAGGGGTAGACCAGGCGGCCCGCCTCAGTTCCAGCCTCAGCTTTGTATCCTTCACCACCAAGCCCTCTTTAAACCTTTCCTGGATCTCCACCTCCAAAAAACAGATGAAACCCTCTTTTTCCCAACATCCCACCAGAGGTAAGGCTTAAATGAGGAAGAGAAGAACCTGGCCACTCCCCAATGCCGAAAGGTCTCCCTTGGTACTAGTCCTGTTTGCTGGAGCATAAATCACTTTTCTCTGGGCTTTCCTTTCAGTTCTCAAAGTGAACCCTTCTTTTTTCAGGGGGTCCAAGAAGTCAAAAATATTTTTATAATAATACTTATGAATACAATAAATTTTGATAGAAATAAGTCTCATAAACCAAAGTTCTTAGGGGAAGGGATTTCAACAGTTTTTGAGTTCTAAAGGATTCCTGAGATCAGAAGGTTTGAGAACCTGTCTTATGCCTTATGCATCCTCTCAAACTCAGACGTTTCACGCTCTTAGAGGGTGGTCCAAAGACCTGAGACCTTTTCAGCAGGTATAAAATTATTTCTATAAAAATACTAAGATGTTATTTATATAACTCACATAAACAAAAGCTCCAATTAGGGTCTTCAATAACTTTTAAGAGTATAAAGGAATCCTGAAAGTAAAAGCTTTGGGAAAAACCCTTCTAAGATCCCTAAATGAGCTAATATTTGCAAAGAACATTTAACACAACATCTGGCATATTGTTGTTCAGTCATTTCCTGACTGACCCCATTTGAGGTTTTCTTGGCAAAGAAACTAGAGTGATTTGTCATTTACCTCCCACTCATTTTACAGAGGGGGAAACTGAGGCACACAGGATTAAATGACTTGCCTGAGGTCACACAGTTCAGATTTGTACCACGTAGTTAGCATATAGTAGATATATAAATGCTTATTCCTTTCCCCCTTTTTTTCTAACTTTCTCAGGGTTCTATTAGCTTTAACATTCTATGTTTTGAGTTCTTTTGGCTCTGAATTCTAAAGTTCCTTATAAGGGCCTTCCAATTCATATTCCATATTATAAATCCCCTTCTGACACTAACATTTTGTAGTCCAAGGACTCTTTCAGCTCAGACATCCTATGTTCTAAGGGTCCTCCCACCTCTGATATTCTGTGTTCTAAGGACCTCCCAGCTCTGACCTCCTGGGTTCCAAGGGCCCTCCCAGCTCTGACATCCTGGGTTCTAAGGGCCCTCCCAGCTCTGACATCCTGGGTTCTAAGGACCTCCCAGCTCTGGCATTCTGGGTTCTAAGGGCCCTCCCAGTTCTGACATTCTGGGTTCTAAGGGCCCTCCCAGCTCTGGCATTCTGGGTTCTAAGGGCCCTCCCAGCTCTGACATTCTGGGTTCTAAGGGCCCTCCCAGCTCTGACCTCCTGGGTTCTAAGGGCCCTCCCAGCTCTGACATTCTGGGTTCTAAGGGCTCTCCCAGCTCTGACCTCCTGGGTTCTAAGGGCTCTCCCAGCTCTGACATCCTGGGTTCTAAGGGCCCTCCCAGCTCTG